>WNWK01053708.1:7500-11791 GCA_009830355.1 Cherax destructor | reverse complement strand
GGATTCAGGAAACCGGCAGGCCGGACTTGAGTTCTGGAGATGGGAAGTACAGTGCCGGCACTCTAAAGGAGGGGTGTTAATGTTGCAGTTTTATAACTGTAGTGTAAAGCACCCTTCTGGCAAGACAGTGATGGAGTGAATGATGATGAAAGTTTTTCTTTTCGGGCCACCCTGCCTTGGTGGAATCGGCCGATGTGTTAATAAAATAAAAAATATATATATATATATATATATATATATATATATATATATATATATATATATATATATATATATATATATATGGGTGCGGAGGGAAGAGGAGCGATTGGTGGAATGATGATGTAAAGAGAGTAGTAAGGGAGAAAAAGTTAGCATATGAGAGGTTTTTACAAAGTAGAAGTGATGCAAGGAGGGAAGAGTATATGGAGAGAAAAAGAGAGGTTAAAAGTTTGGTGAAGCAATGTAAAAAGAGAGCAGATGAGAGAGTGGGTGAGATGTTATCAGCAAATTTTGTTGAAAATAAGAAAAAGTTTTGGAATGAGATTAATAAGTTGAGGAAGCCTAGAGAACAAATGGATTTGACAGTTAAAAATAGGAGAGGAGAGTTATTAAATGGAGAGTTAGAGGTATCGGGAAGATGGAGAGAATATTTTGAGGATTTGTTAAATGTTGATGAATACAGGGAAGCTGTGATTTCGTGTTTAGGGCAAGGAGGAATAACATCTTGTAGGAGTGTGGAAGAGCCAGTTGTTGGTGTAGGGGAAGTTCGTGAGGCAGTGGGTAGAATGAAAGGGGGTAAGGCAGCTGGGATTGATGGGATAAAGATAGAAATGTTAAAAGCAGGTGGGGATATAATTTTGGAGTGGTTGGTGCTATTATTTAATAAATGTATGGAAGAGGGTAAGGTACCTAGGGATTGGCAGAGAGCGTGTATTGTTCCTTTGTATAAAGGCAAAGGGGACAAAAGAGAGTGCAAAAATTATAGGGGAATAAGTCTGTTGAGTGTACCTGGTAAAGTGTATGGTAGAGTTATTATTGAAAGAATTAAGAGTAAAACAGAAAGCAGGATAGCAGATGAACAAGGGGCTTTAGGAAAGGTAGGGGTGTGTAGACCAAGTGTTTACAGTGAAACATATAGGTGAACAGTATTTGGATAAGGGTAAAGATGTTTTTGTGGCATTTATGGATTTGGAAAAGGCGTATGATAGGGTAGATAGGGGGCAATGTGGCAGATGTTGCAGGTGTATGGAATAGGAGGAAGGTTACTGAAAGCAGTGAAGAGTTTTTATGAGGATAGTGAGGCTCAGGTTAGAGTGTGTAGGAGGGAAGGGACTATTTCCCAGTAAAAGTGGGCCTTAGACAAGGATGTGTGATGTCACCGTGGTTGTTCAATATATTTATAGATGGGGTTGTAAGAGAAGTGAATGCGAGGGTCTTGGCAAGAGGTGTTGGGCTAAAAGATAAAGAAGCAAATACAAAGTGGGAGTTGTCACAGTTGCTTTTTGCTGATGACACTGTGCTTTTGGGAGATTCTGAAGAGAAGCTGCAGAGGTTGGTGGATGAATTTGGTAGGGTGTGTAAAAGAAGAAAATTGAAAGTGAATATAGGAAAGAGTAAGGTGATGAGGATAACAAAAAGAATAGGTGACGAAAGATTGGATATCAGATTGGAGGGAGAGAGTATGGAGGAGGTGAATGTATTCAGATATTTGGGAGTGGACATGTCGGCGGATGGGTCTATGAAGGATGAGGTGAATCATAGAATTGATGAGGGGAAAAGGGTGAGTGGAGCACTTCGGAGTCTGTGGAGACAAAGAACCTTGTCCATGGAAGTAAAGAGGGAATGTATGAGAGTATAGTTATACCAACGCTCTTATATGGGTGTGAAGCATGGGTGATGAATGTTGCAACGAGGAGAAGGCTGGAGGCAGTGGAGATGTCATGTCTGAGGTCAATGTGTGTGTGAATATAATGCAGAGAATTTGGAGTTTGGAAATTAGGAGGAGGTGCGGGATTACCAAAACGATTGTCCAGAGAGCTGAGGAGGGGTTGTTGAGGTGGTTTGGACATGTGAGAGATTGGAACGAGACAGAGTGACTTCGAGAGTGTATAAATCTGTAGTGGAGGGAAGGCGGGTAGGGGTCGGCCTAGGAAAGGTTGGAGGGAGGGGTAAAGGAAGTTTTGTGTGCGAGGGCTTGGACTTCCAGCAAGCATGTGTGAGCGTATTTGATAGAGTGAATGGAGGCATATGGTTTTTAATACTTGACGTGCTGTTGGAGTGTGAGCAAAGTAACATTTATGAAGGGATTCAGGGAAACCGGCAGGCCGGACTTGAGTTCTGGAGATGGGAAGTACAGTGCCGGCACTCTAAAGGAGGGTGTTAATGTTGCAGTTTTATAACTGTAGTGTAAAGCACCCTTCTGGCAAGACAGTGATGGAGTGAATGATGATGAAAGTTTTTCTTTTCGGGCCACCCTGCCTTGGTGGAATCGGCCGATGTGTTAATAAATAAAAAAATATATATATATATATATATATATATATATATATATATATATATATATATATATATATATATATATATATATATATATATATATATATTAATTTATTTATTTATTTTGTTTTCATGTCGTACTGATTTAATGCTTTCATTAAGCTCTAAACTGTGGAGTTGATCTAAATGTGTTGCAGCTGTTGCTTTCGAAAATCTCTTCACTTAGGCATTTACTGAGAAATATTAACTAAAGCACAACTTTATGGTCTTTAAGGAGTGAGCGTTTCTAGCAGATAACAGCATACCGTCTCTAGAAGCTTCAGCATACCTGCTGAAGTTGCACTAGAGTGCATCTTCAGTAGGTATGCAATGTTGCAAGACAGCAACAGATTGGATGGGCAATTATCTGAGGCAAGGCAGAAGATATCAGTGGCAACCCAGGTCACAGAGTGAGGGTCGCCACCGACCTCAACACCTACCTCCTCGCTCTATTCTGGGGTAAGGGGAGGCGGGGTACCTCAGAGGTTTACAGAAGGCAAGTTACAGAATATTAAGAAAACGCAGTAGTCAACCCCAAACCGCATCTAATCGATATCAACTGATCTATTATCATGTGGATTCATTTTACCTGAGTGGTTAATATACCCATAAACTCAAGGAATTATACCATCATACGTCAGAAAATGTTCCAGAAGAACCAGCATCTCTACATATTTACGTACTACCAACATATTTATCTATCATGATCCATAATAATAGCACTGTTTCTTATCACTGACAACATATTAATGTATGTTAAGTTATTGATATCATAGCGGAATATGGCCAATATTTTGATTTTTGCCACGTTAATTTCGTTTAGGCTATTACAATATCAATGCTTGTGGGATTTTTCTAATGCTATAATATTCATCCTTCTGGCTGTGGGCACTGTTGTGCCTGGGGGCACTGTTGTGCCTGGGGGCACTGTTGTGCCTGGCGGCACTTCCTGTAACCTTCTCTCTCTCTCCCTCACTCCAGTGAAGATTTCCTCTGGGAATGTACTTGCTTGAATTCCTCCTCTTTTCTGCAGTTTTGCAAGCTCCTGATGATGTGTTGATTGCAACACGAAAGGCAGTAATCATATGAATACAAACACCACCTTTCAGCAATGGGCTATACTCGCATACATGAAATCACAATCCTTCAGTAACGTGCTATACACATAAAAAATCAAGAACTTTAAGTGATGTGCTATATACTCGCATACAAGCAATCACCAGTCTTCAGTGATGTGCAGTACTCGCATACATGCAATCACAGTCCTTAAGAAAAGTGCTATATTCACATACCCAAAAAAAATAACCAGCCTTTAGTAATGTGCTATACTCGCATACGAGGAATCACCAACCTTAAGTGATGTGCTATACTCGCATATGAGGATTCACCAACCTCAAGTGATGTGATATATTCTCATACAAGAAATCACCAGCCTTCAGTGATGTGCTATACTCTCATACAAGGAATCACCATCCTTGAGGTTTGCCCAATATTCGTATAAAAAGAATCACCTTACATGGAAGGTCAACAATCCGTTTTGTGTTAAACTCATATACAAGGAATCGCTAGAATGTTTTTTTATAAATTACATTCGCATACATGGAAAGATCAGAAATAATTTTGAGCTGTTTTCGCAAAAATGGAATCACCAGTCTTCAGTGATGCGCTTAACTTGTTTACGCATAATCACCAGTCTTCAGTGATGCGCTTAACTTGTTTACGCATAATCACCAGTCTTCAGTGATGCGCTTAACTTGTTTACGCACAATCACCA
>WNWK01053708.1:0-2500 GCA_009830355.1 Cherax destructor | reverse complement strand
AAAAAAATTTGGAGTGAGATAAACAAGGTAAGAAAGCCTAGGGAACGAATGGATTTGTCAGTTAAAAACAGAATAGGGAGTTAGTAGATGGGGAGCTGGAGGTATTGGGTAGATGGCGGGAATATTTTGAGGAACTTTTAAATGTTGATGAAAAAGGGAGGCGGTAATTTCATGTACTGGCCAGGAGGTACAACATCGTTTAGGAGTGAAGAAGAGCAGGATGTGAGTGTGGGGGAGGTGCGTGAGGCATTACGTAGAATGAAAGGGGTAAAGCAGCAGGAATTGACGGAATCATGACAGAAATGTTAAAAGCAGGGGGATATAGTGCTGGAGTGGTTGGTATTTTTGTTTAATAAATGTATGAAAGAGGGAAGGTACCTAGGGATTAACAGCGAGCATGTATAGTTCCTTTATATAAAGGGAAGGGGATAAAGAGAGTGTAAAAATTATAGGGAATAATTTTACTGAGTATACCAGGTAAAGTGTATGGCAGGGTTATTATTGAAAGAATTAGAGGTAAGACAGAGAGTAGGATTGCAGATGAGAAAGGAGGCTTTAGAATGGGTAGGGGATGTGTAGATCAAGTGTTTACAGTGAAGCATATATGTGAACAGTATTTAGATAAAGGTAGAGAAGTTTTTATTGCATTTATGGATTTAGAAAAGGCATATGATAGAGTGGATAGGGGAGCAATGTGGCAAATGTTGCAAGTGTATGGAATAGGTAGTAAGTTACTGAAGGCTGTAAAGAGTTTTTATGAGGATAGTGAGGCTCAGGTTAGGGTGTGTAGGAGGGGAGATTACTTCCGGTAAAAGTAGGTCTTAGACAGGGATGTGTGATGTCACCATGGTTGTTTAATATATTTATAGATGGGGTTGTAAAAAAGTAAATGCTAGGGTGTTGGGGAGAGGGGTGGATTAAATTTTGGAGAATTAAATGCAAAATGGGAGTTGACACAGTTACTTTTTGCTGATGATACTGTGCTTATGGGAGATTCTAAAGAAAAGTTGCAAGGTTAGTGGACGAGTTTGGGAGAGTGTGTAAAGGTAGAAAGTTGAAAGTGAACATAGATAAGAGTAAGGTGATGAGGGTATCAAACGATTTAAATAAAGAAAAATTGGATATCATATTGGAGAGAGGGATTATGGAAGAAGTAAATGTTTTCAGATATTTGGGAGTTGATGTGTCAGCGGATGGATTTATGAAGGATGAGGTTAACCATAGAATTGATGAAGGAAAAAAGGTGAGTGGTGCATTGAGGTATCTGTGGAGACAAAAACGTTATCCATGGAGGCAAAGAAGGGAATGTACGAAAGTATAGTGGTACCAACACTCGTATATGGGTGTGAAGCATGGGTTGCAAATGCTGCAGCGAGGAGGAGGCTGGAGGCAGTGGAGATGTCCTGTCTAAGGGCAATGTGTGGTAAATATTATGCAGAAAATTCGGAATGTGGAAATTAGGAAAAGGTGTGGAGTTACTAAAAGTATTTGTCAGAGGGCTGAAGAGGGTTGTTGAGGTGGTTTGGTCATTTAGAGAGAATGGATCAAAGTAGAATGACTTGGAGAGCGTATAAATCTGTAGGGGAAGGAAGGCGGGTGGGGTCGTCTAGAAAAGGTTGGAGGAAGGGGTAAAGGAGGTTTTGTGGGCGAGGGCTTGGACTTCCAGCAAGCATGTGTGAGCGTGTTAGATAGGAGTGAATGGAGACGAATGTTTTTGGGACATGACGATCTGTTGGAGTGTGAGCAGGGTAACATTGTGTGAAGGGATTCAGGGAAACCAGTTAATTGATTTAGTTGGACTTGAGTCCTGGAAATGGGAAGTACAATGCCTGCACTTTAAAGGAGGGGTCTGAGATAGTGACAGCTGGGAGGGACTTTTCTCAGCTGTCGTATCTGGCTCCTCTGCAAAGACAGTGATTATGTATGGTGTGGTGAAAGTGTTGAATGATGATGAAAGTTTTTTTTTTTTGGGGATTTTCTTTCTTTTTTTGGGGCACCCTGCCTCGGTGGAGACGGCCGACTTGTTGAAAAAAAAAAAAAAAAAAAAAAAAAAAAAAATATATATATATATATATATATATATATATATATATATATATATATATATATAAAATAAAAATAAAAATATATATATATATATATATATTAAAAAATAAATAAAAACAAAAAAAAAGGTCAATTGCAAGAACTCATTTAAAAATTTAAAATATATATATTTTTTTAATTTATGTTAATGTTAAAATTAATAATTTTGTATCAAAAAAAAATTAAAAAAATTTGGGTACCATCCGTAGCACTAAGATGGTATGTACAATGACAATAATCAATACAATTTAAACCATAAATTTCTTTAAATTGTTAGTTATCTAAAATTTTTATTTTTTTAAAGTGGGGTTTTTTTGGGCCCAAACAGCTCCGGGTAATCTCACCTTTTTTTTTCAAAGGAATTTCTAGATAAATTCTGAACACACTTGCAGCATCAGCAGGGAAAAACCTATTA
>WNWK01053707.1:0-11791 GCA_009830355.1 Cherax destructor | reverse complement strand
GTTAACACCTGCTATGTGTCAGTTTTAAATTTCATTATTTTAAATAATTATGACTGAGATTTTAACTCACCCCTGTGTTAACACTACCATGGGTCAGGTTTGTAACTCACACTCTGTTAACACAACCTGTAAGTCAGGTTTCTAACTCACACTGTGTTAACATATCATATTGGTCATGTTTTGACTCACGCTGTGTTAACACTTTCAAGGGGTCCGTCTAAAAACACACTTTTTTAAAGTATCAGTGAGGTTTCTAACCATACACTGTGTTAAAACCCACCTGGGGTCAGGTTTCTAACACACACGTGCAAACCACCTATGAGAATTTTCAAACTCACGCTGTGTTAATCCACATATGTGTCAGGTTTCAAACTCACACATGTTTAAAAACACTAATGTGTCAGGTTTCTAACTCACACTGTTTTCACCACCTATTTTCGGGTTTTTCAACCACTGTATGTTAACACCACTTCTGCATCATTTTTCAACTCACACTCTGTGTTAACACGCCCGATGAGTCAGGTTTTAACACACTGTTAACACCACTGTCTATGTAGGTTTCTAAATCACGCTGTTTTAAACACTACCTTTGGGTTTCTAACTCACCCCTGTGTTAACTACACCTATTGGTCAGTTTTAATTCACTTTTGTAAACACCACCTATGAATCATGCTTGTAACTCACACTGTGCTAACACCATTTATGTGTCATTTTAACTCTTTTGTTTAACACCTGCAAAATGTCGGGTTTTTTGAATCACACTGTGTTAATTCCTTTTGGCGGGTTTCTAACTCACCCCTGTGTTAATGCCACCATGTCAGGTTTCTAACTCACATTGTATTAACACCACCTAGTGTCAGGTTTCTAACACACTGTTTTAAACACCTCCATGTGTCAGGTTTCAACTTATATTGTGTTAACCCCTGCTATGTGTCGGGTTTTTTAAATTTCATTTTTAAATCCATTTTGACTGAGATTTCTAACTCACACACTGTGTTAACACTACCTATGGGTCAGGTTTGTAACTCATACTCTGTTAACACAACCTGTAAGTCAGGTTTCTAACTCACACTGTGTTAACATATCATATTGGTCATGTTTCTGACTCACGCTGTGTTAACACTTTCAATGGTCTCGTCTATAAATCACACTTTGTTAATGCAACCTATCAGTGAGGTTTCTAACTCATACACTGTGTTAACACCACCTGTGGGTCAGGTTTCTAACACACACTGTGCTAACACCACCTATGAGACAGGTTTCAAACTCACGCTGTGTTAACTCCACATATGTGTCAGGTTTCAAACTCACACACTGTGTTAACACCACTAATGTGTCAGGTTTCTAACTCACACTGTGTTAACACCACCTATGTTCAGGTTTCTAACTCACACTGTATGTTAACACCACTTCTGCATCAGGTTTCTAACTCACACTGCATGTTAACCCCACCTATGTGTTAGGTTTCTAACTCACACTATGTTATCACCACCTATATGTCAGGTTTCTAACTCACACACTGTGTTAACCCCACCTATCTGTCAGGATTCTAACTCACTCTGTGTTAACACCCACCTATGTGACAGGTTTCAACTTACACCCTGTGTTAACATCACCTATGCATCAGGTTTCTAACTCACACTGTGTTAACACCACCTATGTGACAGGTTTCTAACTTCACGCACTGTGTTAACATCACTTATGTGTCAGGTTTCTATCTCACACTGTATGTTAACACCACTTCTGTCAAGTTTCTAACTCACACTGCATGTTATCCAAATCTATGTGTTAGGTTTCTAACTCACACTGTGTTAATACCACCTATGTGTCAGGTTTCAAACTCACACACTGTGTTAACCCAACTTATCTGTCAGGATTCTAACTCACTCTGTGTTAACACCACCTATGTGACAGGTTTCTAACTCACACACTGTGTTAACCCCACCTATGTGTCAGGTTTCTAACTCACACCTGTGTTAACATCACCTTGTCAGGTTTCTAACTCACACTGTGTTAACATCACCTATGTGTTAGGTTTCTAACTCACACTGTGTTAACACCACCTATGTGTCAGGTTTCTAACTCACACTGTGTTAACACCACCTATGTGTCAGATTTCTAACTCACACTGTGTTAACACCACCTATTGTCAGGTTTCTAACTCACACTTTGTTAACATCACCTACGTGTTAGGTTTCTAACTCACACTGTGTTAACACCACCCATGTGTCAGGTTTCTAACTCACACTGTGTTAACACCACCTATGTGTCAGGTTTCTAACTCACACTGTGTTAACATCACCTACGTGTTAGGTTTCTAACTCACACTGTGTTAACACCACCTATGTGTCAGGTTTCAACTCACACTGTGTTAAACCACCTATGTGTCAGGTTTCTAACTCACACTGTGTTAACATCACCTACGTGTTAGGTTTCTAACTCACACTGTGTTAACACCCACCTATGTGTCAGGTTTCTAACTCACACTGTGTTAAACCACATATGTGTCAGGTTTCTAACTCACACTGTGTTAACACCACCTACGTGTTAGGTTTCTAACTCACACTGTGTTAACATCACCTACGTGTTAGGTTTCTAACTCACACTGTGTCTACACCTCATCTCACACTGTCACAATTTCTCTCTTACTGTTATCTCCCTGTCACTCCTCCCTTCTTCTTTCTCTCGTTGTCACACCTATCTTCAATATCGTTCCCCGTCTTTCCTCTCTTTCTCTTTTACTCCTCCTCCTCCTCTGCTTCACATCCCACATCCAAGTAAATACATAAATAAAACAAATAATGGATAATCTCTTCCCAGCGCTTATGATGCTTTCAGAAGAAGGGAGGGAGGCGGGAATTAAAGGAAGGAAGGAAACAAGGAAACAAGCAGGAATTAGAAAGGAAGGAAGAAGGAATTAAAGATGGAAGAAGGAATAGTGAAAAGTAACAAGGATGAGAACGAAAGGTGAAAGAAATGAAGGAAAGAATGATAAATGAATTGGGAGGATATAAAGGAGAATGAAAGGAATTATGTAAAAATATGAAGAAATAAATGAAAGATAAATTGAAGGAGGGAAGAAAAGAGGAAGAAATTATTAAAAAGAATGAAAGAACGTCATGGAAACAAGGAAAGAAAGAAAAGGGTATAAAGGAAGGTAGGGGAAAAATGAAGGAAGAGCGAAATGAAGACATTAAGAAATGAAAGAAAGAAATATATGAAGGAATGAAATAGATGAATGAAAGACGGAGGAAAAAGGGAAGACAAGAAAAAGGATTTATGGAAGGAATCATGAAGGAAGCAAACAAAGCAGGAAGAAATGAATAAAAGAAAGAAGGAAGGAAAGAAGTAAGGCTAAAAAAGCAAGAAGAAGAATAAAGGAAGAATCCAAAATAGGAATGAGGAAAAAAGGAAGGAACGAACAAAGGACAAATATAGAAGGTAGGAACGAATTAAGTAACGAAGGAAACATAAAGGAAGGAAGGAAGGAAGAAGAAAAGGAACACAGGAAAGAAGGAAGGAACGGGAAGAACGGACAAAAATTCCCACCGGGTTTAGTGGATAACTTACTGGGAACAGAGCAATACAAGACTAGATAAATCTTTACACACAGTAATACATGGTTAGTACCTAGTGTTGGTGAGTACCTGGTGTTGGTGAGTACCTGGTGTTGGTGAGTACCTGGTGTTGGTGAGTACCAGTTGTTGGTGAGTACCTGGGTTGGTGAGTACCTGGTGTTAGTGAGTACCTGGTGTTGGTGAGACCAGTGTTGGTGAGTACCTGGTGCTGGTGAGTACCTGGTGTTGGTGAGTACCTGGTTGGTGAGTACCGGTGTTGGTGAGTACCTGGTGTTGGTGAGTACCTGGTGTTGGTGAGTACCTGGTGTTGGTGAGTACCTGGTGTTGGTGAGTACCTGGTGTTGGTGAGTACCTGGTGTTGGTGAGTACCTGGTGTTGGTGAGTACCAGTGTTGGTGAGTACCTGGTGTTGGTGAGTACCTGGTGTTGGTGAGTACCTGGTGTTGGTGAGTACCTGGTGTTGGTGAGTACCTGGTGTTGGTGAGTACCTGGTGTTGGTGAGTACCAGTTGTTGGTGAGTACCTGGTGTTGGTGAGTACCTGGTGCTGGTGAGTAGCAGGTGTTGGTGGGGGCTGGTGTCTATTTATTAGCTGGTGTTGGTGAGTAACCGTGTTGGTGAGTACTGGTGTTGTGAGTACTGGTGTTGGTATACCGGATGTTGGTGAGTACCTGGTGTTGGTGAGTACCTGGTGTTGGTGAGTACCTGGTATTGGTGAGTACCTGGTGTTGGTGAGTACCTGGTGTTTGTGAGTACCTGGTGTTGGTGAGTACCAGGTGTTGGTGAGTACCTGGTGTTGGTGAGTACCTGGTGTTGGTGAGTACCGGTGTGTGGTACCTGGTTTGTGAGTACCAGTGTTGGTGAGACCTGGTGTTGGTGAGTACCTGGTGTTGGTGAGTACCTGGTGTTGGTGAGTACCAGTTGTTGGTGAGTACCTGGTGTTGGTAGACCGTGTATGAGTACCTGGTGTTGGTGTGAGTACCTTGTTGGTGAGACCTGGTGTTGGTGAGTACCTGGTGTTGGTGAGTACCTGGTGTTGGTGAGTACCTGGTGTTGGTGAGTACCAGTTGTTGGTGAGTACCTGGTGTTGGTGAGTACCTGGTGTTGGTGAGTACCTGGTGTTGGTGAGTACCTGGTGTTAGTGAGTACCTGGTGTTGGTGAGTACCAGTTGTTGGTGAGTACCTGGTGTTGGTGAGTACCTGGTGTTGGTGAGTACCTGGTGTTGGTGAGTACCTGGTGTTGGTGTGTACCTGGTGTTGGTGAGTACCTGGTGTTGGTGAGTACCTGGTGTTTGTGAGTACCTGGTGTTGGTGAGTACCTGGTGTTGGTGAGTACCAGTTGTTGGTGAGTACCTGGTGTTGGTGAGTACCTGGTGTTGGTGAGTACCTGGTGTTGGTGAGTACCTGGTGTTGTGAGTACCAGGTGTTGGTGAGTACCAGGTGTTGGTGAGTACCTGGTGTTGGTGAGTACCTGGTTTTGGTGAGTACCTGGTGTTGGTGAGTAGCTGATGTTGTTGAGTACCGGATGTTGGTGAGTACCTGGTGTTGGTGAGTACCAGGTGTTGGTGAGTACCTAGTGTTAGTGAGCACCTGGTGTTGGTGAGTATCTGGTGTTGGTGAGTACCTGGCGTTGGTGAGTACTAGGTATTGGTGAGTACCTGGTGTTGGTAAGTACCTGGTTTTGTTGAGTACCAGGTGTTGGTGAGTACCAGGTGTTAATGAGTACCTGATGTTGGTGAGTACCTGGTGTTGGTGAGTACCTGGTGTTGGTAAGTACCTGGTGTTAGTGAGTACCTGGTGTTGGTGAGTAGCTAGTGATGGTGAGTACATGGCGTTGGTGAGTACATGGCGTTGGTGAGTAGCTAGTGTTGCTGAGTACCTTTTGTTGGTGAGGAGCTGGTGTTTGTTTAGTAGCTGGTGTTGGTGAGTAGCTGGTGTTGGTGAGTAACCTTGGTGTTGGTGAGTAACTGTGTTGGTGAGTAGCTGGTGTTGGTGAGTAGCTGGTGTTGGTGAGGGTCTGGTGTTGGTTAAGTAGCTGATGTTGGTGGGTACATTGTGTTGGTGAGTAGCTGGTGTTGATGAGTACCTGGTGTTGGTGAGAGTCTGGTGTTGGTTTAGTAGCTGGTGTTCTTGAGTACCTTGTGTTGGTTAGTAACTGGTGTTCGTTAGTATATGGTGTTGGTGAGGGGCTGGTATTGGTGAGTTGTTGGTGTTGGTGAGGGACTAGTGTTGGTTTAGTAGCTGCTGTTGGTGAGTAACTAGTGTTGGTGAGTAACTGGTGTTGGTGAGTAGCTGGTGTTGGTGGGGGCTGGTGTTTATTTAGTAGCTGGTGTTGGTGAGTAAATGGTGTTGGTGAGTAGCTGGTGTTGGTGAGTAACTGGTGTTGGTGAGTACCTGGTGTTGGTAAGTACCTGGTGTTAGTGAGTACCTGGTGTTGGTGAGTAGCTAGTGATGGTGAGTAAATGGCGTTGGTGAGTACATGGCGTTGGTGAGTAGCTGATGTTCGTGAATACCTGGTGATGGTGAGTAGATGGTGTTGATAAGTAGCCGGTGTTGGTGAGTAACTGGTGTTGGTGAGTATTTGGTGTTGGTGAAAAGCTGCTGTTGATGAGTACATGGTGTTAGTGAGGGTCTAGTGTTGATTTAGTAGCTGTTGTTAGTGAGTACCTGGTGTTAATGAGTACCTGGTGCTGGTGAGTAGCAGGTGTTGGTGGGGGCTGGTGTCTATTTATTAGCTGGTGTTGGTGAGTAACTGACGTTGGTGAGTAGCTGATGTTGTTGAGTACCGGATGTTGGTGAGTACCTGGTGTTGGTGAGTACCAGGTGTTGGTGAGTACCTAGTGTTGGTGAGTACCTGGTGTTGGTGAGTACCTGGTGTTGGTAAGTACCAGGTGTTGGTGAGTACCTGGTGTTGGTGAGTACCTGGTGTTGGTGAGTACCTGGTGTTGGTGAGTACCTGGTGTTGGTGAGTACCTGGTGTTGGTGAGTATCTGGTGTTGGTGAGTACCTAGTATTAATGAGTATCTGGTGTTGGTGAGTACTTGGTGTTGGTAAGTACCTGGTGTTGGTCAGTACCTGGTGTTGGTGAGTACCTAGTGTTAGTGAGTACCTGGTGTTGGTGAGTATCTGGTGTTGGTGAGTACCTGGTGTTGGTGAGTACCTGGTGTTGGTGAGTACCTGGTGTTGGTGAGTACCTGGTGTTGGTGAGTACCTGGTGTTGTGAGTACCTGGTGTTGGTGAGTACCTGGTGTTGGTGAGTACCTGGTGTTAGTGAGTACCAGTTGTTGGTGAGTACCTGGTGTTTGTGAGTACCTGGTGTTAGTGAGTACCTGGTGTTGGTGAGTACCTGGTGTTGGTGAGTACCTGGTGTTAGTGAGTACCTGGTGTTGGTGAGTACCAGTTGTTAGTGAGTACCTGGTGTTGGTGAGTACCTGGTGTTGGTGAGTACCTAGTGATGGTGAGTGTCGTTTCAGTATCATATATACACTTGTGTAGTGTATCTTTCCTTTTATACAGCTGGTCCCTTTGCGTGTGACGTCACGGTACCCGCTGACGTCAGAGGCTCAGCGCATGTGCACAGCCTCTCATAGGCACTCTCGCTCACTAACGTTAGACCTACAGGCGAGACAGACAGGTGGCTGGACTCTCCTTCACTTACTGTAAATATACCGTAACCATCCAACAAGGAGTATCTTTGACCTCCTATATATCTCTCCCAAGACCCACGCGACAAGTGGTGAGCAGCGGTGTGCCGTAATTTTTATCGATTACGATGTTATAGAGAGATAGACTTCAAGCAAGCAAACAGCCTCCAGACCGACCACGTTACCAGCTCCTACATCAAAGAAGTCTAAATATCTACAGTATCTCCTGGTCAGCTAAGTGCCTTACTTGTTAATTTTGCTAAAACCTACGAGGGGTTGACCCGGGTTTTGCAAATTCTGTACGAGTAAGCCAGTGAGGGGAGAGTCCCATTCAATCCAGTAAAGCCACCACCAGCTACGTCAGCCTAGGCTTAAGCCAGCTTCTACCTTGCTGTGCTAATTTGTCACAAGATTCCAAGCCAGTCAATCTGTGTGAAAATATTCTACTAAGCCAGCAAGCCACTCTGCTGTCTGAGAAGTAAGCCACGTGAGTCCACGCATTTATACCACCTTGTACTCCAGTGTATTGCTGTTCTGTGTACAATAATACCCCCGTGGTATTCCTGGGTTATTCAAGCCACCCTGGGTTAAGTTCATGTAAACGGCGTAAGCCACAGGCGCACGCGGGAAGCAGTGTGGGCTAACCCTACCAGCCACCACCCCCCCACCACCCACGCTCAGGCAGACGCCTTCACCACGTGCATCCACCCACACAAAGCATTAAGTGTGGATTATTTCACCCTTAACTGGGTCCTGCAAGCAGTTTATTGGCTACGAACCAGGTCGAGCGTCCTGAGTGTGTTTCTTCTGAACTGTTGTGCCAACTGTACTAAAGCCTCGTATCGTAGTTCAACGTTTATGCACATTACTCCTAGATATCTGCGCGTGTGGATCACCATCCTCCACCAGCCTCCACCACCACGCTTCAGTCAAGTTTTACACCCTAGAGACATTTATTGTGTTGTTTTATTTTTCAGATAATCTATAGACAATTTCGTGTGTTGAGACAATTTCTGCGAGTTACATAAATTTTGAGTTATCCTAGGAAGTGTTCTGTGTTAAAGTAATTAATTGCATTAATTTTTGATTTCACTAGTATTGTCTCTTGTTAGTTATTGCGTTATTATTTCTGTGAATTTCGTTGTGTTACTAAGTATGCAGTAAGTACAGTTTTGTTAAAGTTATCTTGTGTTCCAATATTCCACCAAGTAGTAATTTTTTAAAAGATTTTAAATTTTTTTCCCCAGCATTACCCATGTGTTGTTGAATTTTCTGTTTTGTTAATTATTGTGTTCCACCAAGTGTACTATCCCAGAGTTTTTTTTTTATTATCTTACCCTTGTTTGTTAATGTTTTAATTGTGTAATTAATTAATTTTGCTTGCCCCAGTAACTACATATTGTTTTCTCCTCCAAGCAATTTTTAATTTTTACCAGTAATATTCCCTGCTAATTCTTATGTGTTGCAGTCAGTGTTATTTTTCCCTTGCACCTGCTATTGTTTTGTGTACTTGTTCTTTTGTATAGTGCTAATGTGCCTTCATTTTGCAGATTAGACAAATAACCTACTGAAGATATTATTTTGCTACAATCATTACTTGTATATAGTCAACAAGAGCATGACTTTTTATATACAGTAAGTTAACTGTTCTGTGCCTTTGATGAGTATCTTCAGCTAATGTAAGTGTTAATACCATTTTATTGTCATTAATTTTTCATTTGTTTTCATGTGTTGTTGAACAAATTCACTCTTAGTTTGTTTAAAGTCAGTGTTTTTAGTAAATTGTTCAGTAACTGTTGCATTGAGTTACCTTGCTTTGCTTGCAATTAAGAGTAAGAGTGTTCAAACTATTTTATTTCTAATATCTTTGTGTTGTGTGAAAATAATTTACCCCAGTGTGAATTTTTTTCAATCAGTCATTCCTGAAATTGATTTTGTGTAAAGTAAATTCGCCAGTATTCACCTTGTTTTATCAATTTTGTTGTGTTTATTGCTCTAGTAACTTGTCATTTCCTAAGAGTAATAAGTAATTATTCCAGTGAACTTCTAGTGATACAAGCAGTAAAGTTACTTTAATTTTTGCCAGTGAACAATTCTATCGATTTGTTTTATCAGATTGTTGCTAGTGCCATAAGCATTATTGAATTCTTTTAATTAATTGTGCATTTAATTCTTTTATTGTGTTGCAATTTTGTTGATATTTAAAGAAAAGAAAACTCATTTTGCTGTTCAAGTTAAAGCTAGATTGTTTTATCTTAGTGTGTTGAATTTTCTTGCCAAGTCAATTTCCAGTGAGTTATCTTTTCTTTAGTGTTATTGTGCTATTATCCGTGTTACTCATGCAGAATAGTTAATAATTACTATCAGTTAAGCTAATATTGTGCCATATACTTGTGTAATTTTTGCTTTCAATTGATTCTCGTTTATTTGCTCAGTCATGTCTCAAGTAAAGTCAAGTAGTAATGTGTTTGCTGCCAGTCGAGGCATTGAAGTTCTAGTAACCATGTGCGATAATACTGTGTGTATTGCCATTCAGCGCCATAATGATAATGAGTCAGTAAACAGCCCTCATAGTCCCTTAATGACTGAAAGACAGTCTCTAGCCTTTGAACAATGTGTTTGTTCTTCCAGCTTGTATCAGAGAATTGCCAGAGTGATGCGGAATGTGAAGTTTAGATTAGTTCTTGTAGAAAGTATGTGTTCTACTTGTTAACGTAGCCGAGCGGTCAAGGTACTAGTATTACTGTCACTCCTGTCTGGAATTCAGCCCCTACAATATCTTGCATGCAAGATAGCGTTCAGATGCCTAGGGTGCCGGAGGTATCCCGGACCGCCTTGAGTACTGAGTCTATCCTTGCAATGTTGCTAGTTCAAGTAGTAGTTCCTCTCCAGGGGACACTTTGTTGAAGAAAGACTATTTGAAAGAGTTATAGCATCTCTCGCTGATGCAAAAGTAATTGCAGAAAGCCGTTTCTGTTGCTAGTGTATTCACTAGAGTGCCAGTTGTTGTCCTTCGTGTTCCAGATAGTGTTCCTTCCAGTTGACAGTAAGCCTTTGCAGAGTAAAGTGTCGTGTGTCGAGTAATTCTTACCTGCAGTAAGAGATAGTGAGAACCGTTCTCCTTTGCTCATACTTTGTGTCATTGAGCTAACTATTTCAACCGGGGAGGATCCATCCACTCCACCGAGCCTGTTTATTCCTCCAGTAGGAAAGTGATTATAAGTTAATCAAAACCGAGTTGTTCATTCCTCCAGTAGGAAAGTGATCATAAGTTGTGAGCTAAAGATAGAAAATTAGAAAATCCAGTTTAGAACCGAATTATTGACTGTGTGTTTTGTTATTAGATTTCCAGTATCTAGCAAGATTGTTGTGTGTTCAAGTTCTCTCTGAGTTCTGAGTTTTAACAGTATAACCCGTGTTAGCCGAGTTTATCTTTCCTGTTAAAACTTCTTCCTGTAAATATTTATTCTTCCTCAGAAGCCGAAGAGTACATGAATACATATCGATTGATCGATCAAATTTGCAAATTGTAATTTATATGTAATCCGTTATATCTAGATCCATTAAATTTCTCTTAAGTACAATTAACTCAAGAAGTGCGAGAGTAAGATTAATCTTGATCAGTTCAAAGTTATAATGTGTTTGCTATTGTATAGATTCATCCAGTACCACCTGTCTGTTCAGTCTATAGAGTTGTATAGTATGCCGAGACGTCATACGATAACATGGCCGAGCTGTCGTGTCAGTATCATATATACACTTGTGTAGTGTATCTTTCCTTTTATACAGCTGGTCCCTTTGCGTGTGACGTCATGGTACCCGCTGACGTCAGAGGCTCAGCGCATGTGCACAGCCTCTCATAGGCACTCTCGCTCACTAACGTTAGACCTACAGGCGAGACAGACGGGTGGCTGGACTCTCCTTCACTTACTGTAAATATACCGTAACCATCCAACAAGGAGTATCTTTGACCTCCTATATATCTCTCCCAAGACCCACGCGACAGTGAGTACCTGGTGTTGGTGAGTACCTGGTGTTGGTGAGTACCTGGTGTTGGTGAGTACCTGGTGTTGGTGAGTACCTGGTGTTGGTGAGTACCAGTTGTTGATGAGTACCTGGTGTTGGTGAGTACCTGGTGTTGGTGAGTACTTGGTGTTGGTGAGTACCAGTTGTTGGTGAGTACCTGGTGTTAGTGAGTACCTGGTGTTAGTGAGTACCTGGTGTTGGTGAGTACCAGTTGTTGGTGAGTACCTGGTGTTGGTGAGTACCTGGTGTTGGTGAGTACCTGGTGTTTGTGAGTACCTGGTGTTGGTGAGTACCTGGTGTTTGTGAGTACCAGTTGTTGGTGAGTACCTGGTGTTGGTGAGTACCTGGTGTTTGTGAGTACCTGGTGTTGGTGAGTACCTGGTGTTTGTGAGTACCAGTTGTTGGTGAGTACCTGGTGTTGGTGAGTACCTGGTGTTGGTGAGTACCTGGTGTTGGTGAGTACCTGGTGTTGGTGAGTACCTGGTGTTAGTGAGTACCAGTTGTTAGTGAGTACCTGGTGTTGGTGAGTACCTGGTGTTGGTAGTA
>WNWK01053706.1:0-11792 GCA_009830355.1 Cherax destructor | reverse complement strand
GGTCAGAGAATAGCGAAGATCAGACATATCGAAAGGGCCAGTCGGGTCCCCGGTACCTGAAGCAGGTGATGAACTGGCACCAGCAAGAGGTACAGGGGTATTAGGGTTGTCCGAAGAGTTGTCCATTAACGAGGTAGAGTCAGAACTAGGTGCGGTATCAAGGGGCCCGGGGGTAGGTTCACAGATTAGGGCATCCATGGTTAGGTTACTTCTTTCTTTTTGTTTTTAAGAAAAAAAAAAAAATAAAATAAAATAAAAATATAAAAAAAAGAATAAAAAAAGGGGGGAACGTGGAGGAATAGCTCCTAGGAGGAATGAAAGGGGCATAAATCCCCCTCCGCGCCCAAGAGGACCTCAACACCGCAAGTAGTGCAGATGCTGCATGGAACCCGTGCCATACCCTACCCTTCATGCCAGTAAACCAGCAATCCGGGATAGCAACCTCACATCCACCGAGCCACCTCATCGGACAAAAGAGAGGGCGGCCGGATATCTGCCACAAAGCATACCGGCTTCAGCCACCACCCCCGGAATCCAAAAGGTGGCCTCCAGAGATACACCCGTCGCCCGAAAGATACCCAAGGCCACCCCCGGGAGACCGGAGAGGGATCAGGACATCCCCAGGCGATCCAGATTCCATGGCAAACTACACCACTGCCATGAACCTCAACGGAATGGGATTGGACCACGGCACCCTTCCCCCTACCTAGGAACTAGAATGCCTGTGGAGAGAAGCTCCCAGGGTAAAAATGGGAAGGAAATAAGGGAGGGATGAGGAGGAGGAGGCGGAGGAGGAGGAGGAAAGGGAAAAGGGAAGATGGGAAAGGGGAGGGGGGGTAATTAGGTTCGGTCTGAGGAAAAAGACCAAGAGGTCCAATTCCTCAGACCAATATCCTCTTTACCTCGTCAAGGAGCCCCCCTTAAAGAGGATGTTGCCGTAAGCAGTTCAATTTCTGTCAACTTCAAGCCTCTACATCTCGGTAAGTATTGATCGCAAAAAATTTTTTTTAACCTATTAGATTTAGAAAAAAAAGTATCATTTCATAAGAAAAAATCATTTTTTTTTTTCAAATATTTTTCGACCCTGAGAACAGGTTTCCGAGAAGGCCTGTCGACCCCCAAAGGGTTAAGCAATTCAGTAACCCATTTTGTTCTTCTGTACCATCTCCTACGCTCTCTCTCTATATCTGATCTTCTGGGTTTCCTCAGTGGTACGTGCTTCATACATACCTTGTATGCTTCTCTATTCAGCTTCTCTAGGCACTGGTGGGGATTAAGGGCGCTTATGTCTGCTTCCCAGGATATGTCTGATATCTATTGGATTATTTTTTCCCACTCAAATTTATGGTTGTTAAAATTAAAGTTACTGAACATCCCGTCTCTAACATTAGTGATGCAGTTCCTTAATCCTGAGTTAATACAGTGGACCTTCGGAAATCGAACACTTCCAACTCGCCCTATTATGTAAGTTTATTATTGTAAGTGCTTTTATAGGTGTATTTTTGGGGGTCTGAAATGGACTAACCTAATTTACATCATTCCTTATGGGAATAAATTCATTTGGTAATAGCACTTAAACAGCATTCTGGAATGAAGAATGTTCGATTTCCGGGGGTCCATTGTACTCGTTTGGACTTTTATGATGTGATCAAAGTACGTATATTGTTTTTGTAACTGTTATGTCTCTGATTAGTTCCTCGTTGTTTGTGAATATAAAATCCTGGGTATTTTCATTTC
Source organism: Cherax destructor (assembly GCA_009830355.1). Classification (NCBI taxonomy): domain Eukaryota; kingdom Metazoa; phylum Arthropoda; class Malacostraca; order Decapoda; family Parastacidae; genus Cherax; species Cherax destructor. The sequence goes on along the minus strand of WNWK01053706.1, from coordinate 10,055 downwards.
TAGTGGGATCAATTATCTGTTGGTTTAATGAGCACTTTTCACAAAGCCTCATTAGTTCCCTGGTATGTGCCTGTTGAGCCAAGGTGCTTCCCGGAGATATTTCTGGTATAACATTGCTTTGTGCCATCTTCCATTTTACATGAGAGAGATTAAATCTCCAATGAGTAAAATATTTGGTGTGGGATTTTCTAGCCTCTCAACATAACTATCTATCTTCCTTAACTGATATGTGAATTCCTTAGCAGTTGCTGATGGTGGTTTGTATTCTAGGATAGTTACCAAATTCCTATTTTCAACTATAATGCCGTGGATTTCTACTACAGTCATACCTCGGTTAATGATATTAATCCATCAGAGAGGGCGTATCTGTAACCGAATCAATCGTTATCCGAATCAATTTCCCCCATAAGAAATAATGGAAAAAAAGTTAATCCGTTCCAGACTTCCAAAAGTAGTAAAATATTTTTTAAAACTTTTTGGCATTAAATAATACACAATTTAATGAACATTAAAGAAATACATGTAAATATAGTACAATAACATGTCACTTACATTTATTGAAGAGTTGTTGATGTGTGGAGGACGGGAGGAGGGGAAAGGATGGAGTATAGTATGCTAGTGTTTGGAAGGGAAATCCCCTTGCAGGTGGCAAGTTCTTTTCTGGGGTTACTGGCCTTTTTCTTTTAATGCCACTAGGACCAGGTTGAGAGTCACTGGACCCCTCTCTAACCAAAAATCTGTCCAGGGAGCTCTGTGTCTGCCGATTCTTACATCCCTGAAATGAGACACCACTGTGTCATTGTACAGGTTGCCAGCACGGCCTGCAACAGCATGATTAGGGTGATATTCATCAATAAAGCCTTGCACATCAGTCCATTTGGCACAGATCTCCCTAATCCTTGAAGAAGGCACCTTCTTCCATCTCTGTTCCACCTCCTCCTCCTCTGAACCATTGTCCTGACCTGTGGTCTCTTGTTGCAGTTGCTGTTGAAGCTCTTGCAGATCTTCAGTTTACCTGGAGTTTACCTGGAGAGAGTTCCAGGGGTCAACGCCCCTGCGGCCCGGTCTGTGACCAGGCCTCATGTTGGATCAGAGCCTGATCAACCAGGCTGTTACTGCTGGCCGCATGCAGTCCAACGTACGAACTACAGCCTGGCTGGTCAGGCACCGACTTTAGGTGCCTGTCCAGTGCCTGCTTGAAGACAGCCAGGGGTCTATTGGTAATCCCCCTTATGTATGCTGGGAGGCAGTTGAACAGTCTTGGGCCCATGACACTTATTGTGTTGTCTCTCAACCTGCTAGTGGCACCCCTGCTTTTCATTGGGGGGATGTTACATCGTCTGCCAAGTCTTTTGCTTTCATAGGGAGTGACACTCGTGTGCAAGTTTGGTACTAATCCCTCTAGGATTTTCCAAGTGTATATAATAATGTATCTCTCCCGCCTGCGTTCCAGGGAGTACAGGTTTAGGAACTTCAAGCGTTCCCAGTAATTGAGGTGGTTTATTGCAGTTATGCGTGCCGTGAAGGTTCTCTGTACATTTTCTAGGTCAGCAATTTCACCTGCCTTGAAAGGTGCTGTTAGTGTGCAGCAATATTCCAGCCTAGATAGAACAAGCGACCTGAAAAGTGTCAACATGGGCTTGACATCACTGGTTTTAAAGGTTCTCATTATCCATCCTGTCATTTTTCTGGCAGATGCGATTGCTACAGTGTTATGGTCCTTGAAGGTGAGATCCTCTGTCATGATCACTCCCAGGTCTTTGACATTATTTTTTCGCTCTATTGTGTGGTTGGAATTTGTTTTATACTCCGATGAGATTTTAATTTCCTCACGTTTTCCATATCGGAGTAATTGAAATTTCTCCTCATTGAACTTCATATTGTTTTCTGCAGCCCATTTAAAGATTTGGTTGATGTCTGCTTGGAGTCTTGCAGTGTCTTCAATGGTGGACACTGTCATGCAGATTCGGGTGTCATCTGCAAAGGAAGACACGGCACTGTGGCTGATATCCCTGTCTATGTCCGATATAAGGATGAGGAACAGGATGGGAGCGAGTACTGTGCCTTGTGGAACAGAGCTTTTCACCGTAGCTGCCCCAAACTTTACTCTGTTGACTACTACTCTTTGTGTTCTACTTGTTAGGAAATTATAGATCCATCTACCAACTTTTCCTGTTATTCCTTTATCACGCATTTTATGTGCTATTACACCATGGTCACACTTATCAAAGGCTTTTGCAAAGTCTGTGTATATAACATCTGCATTCTGTTTGTCCTCTAGAGCATCCAGGACCTTGTCGTAGTGGTCCAGTAGTTGGGACAGACAGGAGCAACCTGCTCTAAACCCATGCTGCCCTGGGTTGTGTAAATGATGGTTATCTAGATGAGTGGCAATCTTAATAATAATAATAATAATAATAATAATACTTTATTGAGACATGGTACAATGATACATGGTAGACAAGAAATATAGTTATTAATGAGATGTACATGCCAAAAGCCCCTAACATGCTGTGCATTGCTTCTTAGAACCCTTTCAAAGATTTTTATGATATGGGACGTTAGCGCTATTGGCCTGTAGTTCTTTGCAATTGCTTTACTGCCGCCTCTGTGGAGTGGGGCTATGTCTGTTGTTTTTAGTAACTGCGGGACGACCCCAGTGTCCATGCTCCCTCTCCATAGGATGTTAAAAGCACATGATAGGGGCTTCTTGCAGTTCTTGATGAACACTGAGTTCCATGAGTCGGGGCCTGGAGCGGAGTGCATGGGCATATTATTTATCGCCTTTTCAAAGTCATGTGGCGTCAGGGTAATGTCAGATAGGCTTGCGTCTACCAGGTTCTGTGGCACTCTCATAAAAAATTCATTTAGGTCTTCAACTTTTAGTCTGGTTAGCGGCTCACTAAAAACTGAGTCATACTGGGACTTTAGTAACTCACTCATTTCCTTGCTGTCATCGGTGTAAGACCCATCTCGTTTTAGTAGGGGACCAATACTGGATGTTGTTCTCAACTTTGTTTTGGCATAAGAAATTAAATACTTTGGGTTTCTTTCAATTTCATTTATAGCTTTTAGTTCTTCCACCGTTTCTTGATTCCTTTAAGATTCCTTTAGTTTTAATTCGATGTTTGCTATTTCTCTGACCAGTGCCTCCCTACGTATTTCAGATATATTGGCCTCTTGTAGCCGCTCTGTTTATCTTTGCCTTCGCCTGTATAGGGAGCGCCTCTCTCTTTCTAGTTTACATCTTCTACTCCTTTTCCTTAAGGGAATTTGCCTTGAGCAAACCTCAAGTGCCACAGAGTTAATTTGTTCTAGACATAGGTTAGGATCCGTGATGCTTAGGCAATCTTCCCAGTTTATATCATTTAGGATTTGGTTTACTTGGTCCCACCTTATGTTTTTGTTATTGAAGTTGAAATTGGAGAAGGCTCCCTAGCGACTGATCACATTTTGTCGATCTGGGGCCCCCCTCGTACATGTCTGGACCTCTATTATGTTGTAAACTGAGTATATCGTTTTTGATATGATGACATTTCGTATCAGATCATCATTGTTAGTGAAGATGAGGTCCAGTGTATTCTCCAATCTTGTAGGCTCTATTATTTGCTGGTTTAAGGTGAATTTGGTGTAGAGATTTAAAAGCTTGTGTGTGTGTGAGTTTTCATCTGAGCTGCCTCCTGGTGTTATCTCTGCTAAAACATTATTTGCAATATTCCTCAATTTTAGGTGCCTTAGGTTGAAGTCCCCCAGGAGCAAGATGTTGAGGGCAGGGGCTGGAAGGTTTTCCAGACATTGGTCAATTTTCAGAAGCTGTTCCTGAAATTGTTGGGACGTTGCATCCGGAAGCTTGTATACAACCATGATGACCAGGTTTTGATTCTCGATCTTTACTGCTAAAACTTCAACTACATCATTTGAGGCATTTAGTAGTTCTGAGCATATAAGTGACTCTGTGATATACAGGCCAACCCATCCCCCCCCGTTTTGCCTGTTGACTCTGTCACATCTGTATATGTTGTAGCCAGGGATCCATATTTCATTGTCCAAGTGATCCTTTATGTGGGTCTCTGTGAAAGCCGCAAACATTGCATTTGACTCTGTAAGCAGTCCACGGATGTAAGGTATCTTGTTGTTTGTTGCTGGCTTTAGACCCTGTATATTTGCAAAGATGAATGTCGTTGGATTGGTGGTATGGGGGGGTCTTTTTTCCCTGGCACTAATATCTGTTGTTCTGGAGTGGAGGCCATTGACTGTGGTTCCACTCCAGAAATTATTGCAGTTGGTGTACGATTTCTGTCATTTCCTGCCAGCTTTTTTTCCTTCCTTGCGCTAAAAAACCTCTCTCTCTGGAGTGGCTTTGGCTACACGGTAGCTCTTTATGCCTTAAGACTCGACTTGACTTAAACACTGACTAAACGTCCTCACATAAACTAACTTGACTAAACTGACAATCAGAACAGCTTGCTTGAACAGTAAGATGACCAATTCGCCGAACAGCAATTTAACAAGCAGCAGCAGCGGCACAGCGTTAGGTTAGATTAGGTTAGCTTTTCATTGTGCTCCTCCACCAACTGTTCCACATCCTCACCACTCACCTCCAACCCCATGGACTTGCCCAGTTCCACAATTTCTTCCACAACAGGCTCAGGCTAAGGCTCAGGCTCAGGGTTCTGAGGCTCAGCCCCAAAACCTTCAAAATCCCTCTCTAGGACACAGTCTGGCCACAATTTTCTCCAGGCAGAGTTCAAAGTCCTGGTAGTCACTCCCTCCCAATCCTTACCTATAAGGTGTACACAATGCAGGATATGGAAATGATTTTTCCAAAAGTCTCTTAGGGTTATATTCATGTCTGTGGTCACATCAAAGCACTTTTGAAACACTGCTTTGGTGTAGAGTTTTTCAAAGTTGCAAATGACCTGGTGGTCCATGGGCTAGAGGAAAGGAGTGGTATTAGGGGGCAAGAACTTCACTTTGATGAATTTAAAGTCCTCCACAATTTTCTCTACCAAGTTTGGAGGATGACAAGAAGCATTGTCTATTATCAGGAGGCACTTAAGTGGCAAATTATTTTCCTTGAGATATTTCTTCACACTGGGGCCAAACATGCCATTGAACCACTCTAAGAAAATGTCCTTTGTAACCCATGCCTTTTTGTTAGACTTCCACATCACACACAAGTTAGACTTGGTGATACCGCATCTGCCAAACACTCGGGGATTTTCAGAATGATACACCAGTAAAGGCTTTACTTTGCAATCATCACTGGCATTAGCACAAAGCATGAGAGTTAGCCTGTCTTTCATAGGCTTGTGTCCTGGCTGTGCCTTTTCCTCCTGAGTAATGAAGGTCCTGTTGGGCATTTTCTTCCAAAACAGGCCTGTTTCATCACAATTAAACACTTGTTGGGGGAGGAATTCTTCAGCCTCTATGTACCCCTGGAATTCAGGCACATATTTTTCAGCCGCACTTTTGTCACAACTGGTTGCGTCATCATGCCTAACAACACTATGTATGCCACTTCGATTCTTAAATTTTTGAAACCAGCCTCTGCTGGCTTTAAATTCGCTCACTTCAGCACTCGTTGCAGGCATTTTCTTAACAAGATCATCATGCAACTGCCTTGCTTTTTCACATATTATTGCCTGCGAAACACTATCTCCTGCTAACTGTTTCTCGTTGATCCACACCAACGACAAATTTTCCACATCTTCCAGCACTTGCAATCTCTGTTTTGTGATCACATATGCACCTTTCGCAACAACAGCTTCCTTGATTTTATTTGTATTTTCCTTGGCCACAATGGTAGCGATGGTAGAATAGGCTTTACCATACAGCCTGGCCAGCTCAGTGATACGCACTCCACTTTCATATTTTTCTATTATCTCCTTCAGTTCTACTGTATTTCTGAGCCTCTTTACCACAGGCTTGGCACTAGGAGCTTTCTTTGGACCCATGGTAGCTTATTTAGCAGTTGCAAGCACTAAAGACAGTGGAATAATGACAATACAGTGGACCCTCGGTTAACGAATACCCCGGAAATCGTGCAATTATGTAAGTATAATTTTGTAAGTTCTTGTGGAAGTGTAGTTTTGGGGGTCTGAAATAGACTAACCTACATGACATTATTTCTTAAGGACGTAAATTCGTTCGGTAATGGCACTTGAGCAGGCTTCTGCAATGAATTTTTTTTGTTAACCGAGGGTCCACTGTATACTAGTATGAATGCGTGGGTGGAGTGAGTGGTGGTCGCTCTCGCTTGTAAACAATAGCACACTGATGCTCCCTGGAGTGCCCGCACAGCTGGGTGCCACGCGGATGCGTCTGGGATGAATATCGTAAACCGAATCAATCATCGTAAACGGAGTCAATATTTTGACGTAAAAATGTATCGGTAACCGAATTTATCATTATCCGACGCCATCGTTAACCGAGGTATGACTGTATATCATTCGTAGAGTTCAGCACTTCTGTGCAACAGAGAGTATCTTTTACAGAGTCCTACTCCTCCCTGTGACCTATTAATTCTATCACATCTATACATGTTATAGTTTTCTTTCTTAATCTCTCTGTCCAAAACATCCCTTGTATGTGTCTCTGTAAATTCTCCAAACATGTCATTCGCTTCTGTTAGGAGCCCACTGACATAACTAACTTTGTCGTTTTTATTTGATTTCAAACCCTGAATATTTGCAAATATGAAGCAGGAATTACCATTTGGGATGTTTTGTCTTGCTTTGTTTTTCGTTACTACCACTGGTGATGTACTACCTGGTTTGGCCCATGGTATACATATCCCTGGTTTCTCCAGTATTGACTTTGCATTTGGTTGTTTATTTGGCCCTGTTGGGCCGATGCTTGGTTTGATATGTCCCATTTTGCTGCCCATCTGCCCTCTCTGTACCATTCCCCCTTTTGTCTCTTTCTTTGGTTTGATCACTTCTCTTTATGTCTAAAAAAAGATTGCTGTCCATTTTCTATTTCTCTGTAGTGCCGCGTTCCTTTTATATGGTGGTCTGGGAAGCTCAGGTCATAACATTCTCTGGACTGTGTTGAAGCTTTACACATTTCTGGATGGAAGTACCTGCACTCTTTGTTGAAACGACACTCCTCAACATGTTGGCACATTTTCTGGTGTGTTTATTCCAGCAAGCTCTGCCATATAGGCACATACCTTTTGCATAGTATCTGCAAATCTTATGACTGTCTATATTTACTAATTTTGTGTCTTTCCCAAGATCTGACACCTGATCTGAGTTCTCTTTTTCTCTTTCGTCTAGGCCTATTTCTTCCCTTTTCTCATTTTTGCTCATTCCTGCTCTAGCTTTCTCTTCCTCCCTTTCCCTTTTCTCTACACTACTTACTCACGTTTCGTTCTTTTCCGACTTGCTCTGTATGACATTTTCCACTCTTATTTCCACTCCTTGGTTTTCTCCTTTATCTGTGCTTTCCTCCTTTTCTGGTTCCTTACCCCCTGTTTTCCTCTCATTGTACATATTGGGCAAGCTCCTTAGAAACTTTCTTACGCTTTCTAGGTTTTCACTTTTCAGTACCTCTCTTATGCCCGACCAGCTTTCCATCTCACTGGGGCAAATCCAGAATCGACTTTGTTTTGAGTCATTTCTTATGGTTGCATGAAGCTTTGTACATGATATATGGGATGTTTTTCCACATAGTATTTCACAATCAATGCCCCTATTATTTCTCCCAAGATTTTTTTCACATATACAACAGACAGTATTTCTAGGCATTTTCACTTCCTGGTCAGGTGTATGTGGTGGGTGGTGGGTTGCTATGGGTGGGCTGGGAGGTGGGGATCCGTGGAAAGAGGGTAGGAAAAAGTTCGAGGAGGGGGGCTGTGAGGTGGGTTGTGGGCTGGGAGGTGGAGGTCAGTGGAAAAAGGGTAGGGGTGTGAGGAAGTGGGTAGTGGGCTGGCCATAGAAAGAGGGTAGGGGTGCGTGTGAGGCTTGCACAATTTTTTTTCCGTATAATTACAGTGGACCCTTGGTTATCAGCCATAATCCATTCCAGAAGGTCGGCCTAAAACCGAAATACAGTGGACTCTCAGTTATCAGCCGTAATACGTTCCAGAAGGTCAGCCTAAAAGTGAAATGGCCAAAAACCGAAATAACATTTCTCATAAAAATTAATGTAAATACAATTACAGTGGACCCTCCATTTTCGTTTATCTCTGTTATTGCCGATTTCAGTTTTCACACTTTTTTCGTGGAAATATTGGCTCCGTTTTCGCTGATTGGCTCTGTTTTCTGTCTATGGTACAGAACCTGTCCAGTGCCCAGAGCACATACAAAGCCCGCAAGCCCGCCTCCCATGCACATTCTCAGGCAGTGTAGCATTGTTTCTGGTTGAGTGAACATTATCCTGCGAGTTCATACAAAACATTTCTTAACCCTTTCAGGGTCAGTGCCATACTAGTACGCATAAATTCTACCGCTTTAAAATTGAGCGGGCGAGAGCTGGTAGGCCTACATGTGAAAGAATGGGTCTATGTGGTAAGTGTGCACAGTAGGAAAAAATCTATGCACCTGCATTGCATTGTGGGAGTGGTAAATCAGTGTGCCTTTGTCACCAAGCTAAGTGGTAAGGAATACCTCACTCTCCGGCAGTGTGGGTGGTGGGGAATGCAGTGGGGGGGTAAGGCAGTGGGGGGTGGTAGGGAAGGGAGCATAGGTTTGTGTAAACAACATAGCTGGCTGGCTGGTAGGCCGACTGGCTGGCTGGCTGGCTTGCTGGCCGGCAGGCTGGCTGGCTGACTGGGTGGCTCGCTGGCTGGCTGCCTCTGTCTCTGTCTGTCTCACAGGTGCACATAAATATAATTATACATAGTGTAAATAACCTAGGATAACCCAAAAAATCCAGACTGGCAAATAATACGTATCAGGACTCAGATGTGACGCAGTGAATACTGCTTCAAATGTAATACGTGTTGGTTCATTAGTGGCTCTCTTTGAGACAGAGAGAGACAGAAAGAGAGACAAGCAGGCATAGACAGACAGATAAACAATGTTTATGTGTTAAATGAAAACAAATAAAGAGAAGGCAGTGTACCCTCATCAAATGTCACCAATGTCATTAGTGGAGTGATAAGATAAGATAATATAAGAGGATGTTCACCCCTCATCAAATGTCACCACTGTCATTAGTGGAGTGATAAGACTCAGCGACACACACACCTCACACCATGCTTCAATTATTGTTATTCTCCAGTGTATCCTAGTAATTTACACTATGTATAATTGTACAGTGGTACCTCGACTTACGTTTTTAATCCGTCAGAGAGGGCATTTCTTAAGACGAAACAAACGTAACACGAATCAATTTTCCCCATAAGAAATAATGGAAATAAATTTAATCCGTCCAAGACTTCCAAAAGTAGTTAAATAAAATATTTTTTAGAACTTTTGGACATTAAATAATAAATAATTGAATAAAGAATACATAAATACACATGCACATATTGTACAATAACATGTCACTTACATTTATTGAAGAGTTGTTGATGTGTGGAGGACGGGAGGAGGGGAGAAGGTGGAGTAGTATGCTAGTGTTTGGAAGGGGAATCCCCTTCCATTAACACTGCAGGTGGTAAGTTCTTTTCTGGGGTTACTTCCCTTTTTCTTTGAATGCCACTAGGACCAGCTTGAGAGTCACTAGACCTCTTTCTAACAACAAATTTGTCCAGGGAGCTCTGTGTCTGGCGATTCTTTAACACATCCCTGAAATGACACACCACTGTGTCATTGTACAGGTTGCCAGCACGGCCTGCAACAGCATGGTTAGGGTGATATTCATCCATAAATGCTTGCACATCACTCCATTTGGCACAGATCTCCTAATCCTTGAAGAAGGCACATTCTTCCATTTTTGTTCCACCTCCACCTCCTCCTCTGAACCATTGTCCTGACCTCTGCTCTCTTGTTCCAGTTGCTGTTGAAGCTCTTGCAGATCTTCAGTGGTTAGCTCTTCCTTGTGCTCCTCCACCAACTGTTCCACATCCTCACCACTCACCTCTAACCCCAAAGACTTGCCCAATT
>WNWK01053705.1:0-11792 GCA_009830355.1 Cherax destructor | reverse complement strand
ACATTGGGGGAGGTTTTTGCCCCCAACCCCCTCGCGAATGTTGGGGAAAAGACCTGTACACTACAAATTGGTTTTTTACACCAAGAACGGGGTTGCACTTTTTCTCATTATGCACTGCATGCATAATGAGCTTTTTTTGAAGGTACTTTCCATCCTAAAACCAAAAAAAATTATTTATTTCTGTAATATATCTTCCATTCTATCAAATGAGACCAAATCCCTAAAAATTCGCTGTTTTACAAAAAAAACACGATCGCAGTTTTTTCTCATTATGCACTGCATGCTGCGGGTTTTTTTTTAAAAGTGCACACTTACCAAAAGACCTATTCTCTATATGTAGGAAAATTTTACGGTCACAGCTTCCCCGAGTGAGCTGAGCTCATGGTGACCAACAGTGGCTTCAAAGCCACCTTATCTTTTATGGACAATGTACAGTGTATGTGCTTTACACAATGAGAAGCATTTTTTATTCTTTGGGGAAACCATCCCTAGGGCTAAAAGTGGCAGGTTATAATAAATGGACACAAACAAATTAAATGCCCTTTATGCAGCAAGTAGTACCACCAAACAGTAGTGGCAGTTTTACCTTTATATAAGACTCCTTGTTGGCGATGAGAGAAAGCAGGAGAGTTTGTTTGGAGGCAGGACAAGATAGCCCCTTAATATGACACTAATATCAACTCTATGACTTATTTATCTAGCACAATTAATCTAATATGACATAATAAAACAATATTAATAACATAGAAACATGATATATACTTTTAGAATGAAAAAAATATGTCAGATGTCTCTCTTAACTGACAGTGTTGCTGTGTTGTTTGTTGTTGGGTGTATAAGGGCCACTGAAAGATAAACCTTACATAATTCCTACCTCACCTCCAACAACGTACTCAACCACTGTCAATTTGGATTCAGGCCTAATAAAAATACAAATGATGCCATTATACACATGTTAGAGATAATTTACACCGCTCTTGAGAAAAAGAAATCCCAGTGGAATCTTCATTGATTTACGTAAAGCTTTGATACAGTTGACCATGATCTGTTACACCTAAAATGATCATACTATGGTATAAGAGGGCACTCCCTCAACTACCTAAAATCATACCTTAGCAACAGAAACCAAATGTACACAAATGGAGCCAGCTCTACCGCGCAACTATTACAGTAGGTATCCACAAGGGAAGTGTTCTTGGCCCACTTCTCTTTCTCATTTACATTAACGACCTACCAAATGCATCTCAACTACTCAAACCCATACTATTTGCAGATGACACTACAACGTTATCCTCGCACCCAAGCCCAGACATACTAGCCAACACTGTAAATACTGAATTGCAGAAAATATCTACCTGGATGATGACCAACAAACTTACTCCTCAATATTGATAAAACCTATTTTATCCAGTTTAGGAACAGAGCTACAAACGCACCACTTAACATAATGATAAACGAGTCCCTATCAGAAAACTCACAGAGGGAAAATTCTTAGGAATCCATCTTGACAGTGGCCTCAAATTTCAGACACATATACAACAAATTTCCAAGAAAATCTCAAAGACCGTGGGAATACTATCCAAGATACGGTACTATGTTCCACAACCAGCTCTCCTTACCCTATATCACTCACTCATTTACCCCTACCTCACCTATGGAATCTGCACATGGGCTCTACATCAATAATTCATCTCAGACCACTAATAACACAACAAAAGGCAGCAGTCAGAATGATGATAAATTCCCACTCCAGACAACATACTCCACCAATGTTCAAAAACCTAAACTTACTCACCATACAAGACATTCATACTTTTTACTGTGCCTATTACATACATAGAACACTATGCAAATATTAACCCACCACTCAAACTTCTCTTTACCAATTTTAACAGGACACACGATCATGACACTAGACACAGATCACTCCTCGATGTTCCCGTGTCCATCTAACACTATGTAAAAACTCAATGCATATAAAAGGCAAGAAAATTTGGAATTCATTACCTGTCATTGCCAAAGAAACCCTGCCTGTACCCCAATTCAAAACGATGCTAAAAGACCACATTCTCACCCAAACCTAAATGCTCAATATCAAACATTCTCAACAAAGTAGAATAATCACTTAAATGTAAAAACCTGATTTATCACTTAAATGTAAAAACCTGCTATGAATAATACATACTAAGCTAACTGTTTCTATAACATTTACATTATAATGACCACGTAAACTGTAACTGCAATGCAATTAATTGTTTTAAATTGTTATCTCACTCAATTAGTTGCATTGCTACAATTAATTGATATGTTCAACTTATATTCAAACTTTATAACTTAGATACACAATTATACTTATTTTATAAATTATCAACCATAATTTTTTACCATGTAGTCTACTATTAAATAGTCCTAAGAATGCCTGCAATGCTGTATATTAGGGGCTTTTGGCATGTACGTACATCTCATTTATACCTATGTATCATGTCTACCCAACTATGTATCATTGTACCATGTCTAAATAAAGTATTATTATTATTATTATTATTATAGTGGTGGTCATGGCCGCCAGACGGCGGCGGTGTTGTCAGTAGCCCTCTGTAACTCCAACAACATTGGAGGAGTCAGTTTCGTGCTGTACTTTCCCTATCAATTAATTGCATAACTTACTTGCTACACTGTTAATGCTACACTTTACCGCTGGCTGGTGCTTATAGCCTTTATCAACTTGTGCTGCTTTAGTATCGTACATATCGTAGAATCACTGAAGGCGGCACATTCTTCCCTGTTTCTTCTCCTCCACTTTGGTACTTTGCTACAATTTCTTTCTTCAATTCTATCATGTTTGTCACTTTGAAGTTTCTTTGGGCCCATGGTGGTTTATTTCACAGTCACAATCAATAAACAAGCACTAAACACCATGAATTTATTGTGTAATGTTTGGATGAGCGTGCAGGGTAATGTTCACTCAAGGATAAACAAAGCTAGACTGGCTCACAACGCCTGCGCGGTGAGGCGTGCAAGTGGACAGGTCTGGTAAGCTGGCTGAAACTCGGGGCAACGGCTGAAAGTCGTGGCAAAATTAGGCCGAAAAAGCTGACAAACTTCAAGCGGCCGACAGTCGGGGTGGCCGAAACTTGGGGTTTCACTGTATTTCTTTCTTTAATTCTATCATGTTTCTCACCTTCTTTACCAAAGGCCTGCACTAGGAGCTTTCTTTGGGGCCATGGTGGCTTATTTAGCAGTTGCAAACACAAAAAAAACTAGATTATTGCAAAATGTTTCACATGAATGCAAGGTGTGATGCTCATTCGCCGAGAAATAATGCCAGACTGGCGCTGAATGCGTCTGTGGAAGCCTTTGTGTGTGCAGGGCCACTGGGACACATTCCATACCACCACCGAAATCTAAGGGAAAACATGAAAACCAAGGCTATACAGTGGTACCTCGGTTTTCGTGTTTAATCCATTCCAGAGAGATCGGCCAAAACTGAAATCGGTCAAAACCGAAACATTTTCCCCATAAGAAATAAAGTAAATTCAATTAATCCGTTCCAGACACCCAGAAGTACAGTGGACCCCCTGTTTTCGTAATTAATCCGTTCCAGAGAGAGTGACTAAAACCGAATATTACGATTTCCGAATCCATTTTCCCTATAAGAAATAATGGAAATTCAATTAATCCGTTCCAGACACCCAAAAGTATTAAAATATTTTTGTACATTAAATATACATTTAATTACACAGAAAACAATGAGACATGAAGAATAAAACAATAATAACATGACACTTACCTTTATTGAAGAGTTGTTGATGTGTAAAAGACGGGAGGAGGGGAGAGGATGGAAGAGTTGCTATTGTTTGGAAGGGGAATCCCCTTCCATAAAGACTTCAGGTACCAAGTCCTTTTCCAGGGTTACTTCCCTTCTTTGTTTTTTAATGCCACTAGGATCAGCTTGAGAGTCACTGGAGCCCTGTCACTCAAAAAAGTGTTCCAGAGTTTGTTTCTGGCGTATGTTTGGAATTGTGCTGGCTACAGGGGTGTGTGTTTGGGGACAGGACAAGCTAGTCCTTCAATATGACACTAATATCAACTCTACGGCTTATTTATCTGTCACAATTCATTTGACATAATAAACAATATTAACCCTTTGACTGTTTCGGACGTATATATACGTCTTACGAGCCAATGTTTCGGACGTATTTATACGCCTAAATTCTAGCGGCCTCAAATCAAGTGGGAGAAAGCTGGTAGGCCTACATGTGAGAGAATGGGTCTGTGTGGTCAGTGTGCGCAGTATAAAAAAAATCGGGCAGCCAGTAGTGCATTGTGGGAAAGCCATTTCAGTAGTCCATGTTCAGCATGCCTAGCGGTAAGAATATCTGACTCCCCGACGAATCTGGGACTCTTCTCTTCCCCAGTGATAGCTCTAACACAGATGGAAGTGTCTCTGAAGATGAATTTCATGGTTATGAGGAGTTTGTGACCGAAAGCAATGCCCAGGATAAGGGGGGAAGGAAGGAAGGAAGGAAGGAAGGAAGGAAGAGATGAGAGAAAGGAAGGAAGGAAGAGATGAAAGGAAGGAAGGAAAGAAGAGATGAGAGGAAGGAAGGAAAGAAGAAGGAAGGAGGAAAGGAAGGAAGGAAAGAAGAAAGAAAGAAATGAAGGAGAGATGAGAGGAAGGAAGGAACAAAAGAAGTAAGAAAGAAAGGAAGGAGAGATGTGAGGAAGGAAGGAACAAAAGAAGTAAGAAAGGAAGGAAGAAAAAAGGAAAAAATGAATGAAGGAAGAAAGGAAGGCAGGAAGGAAGAGATGAGAGGAAGAAAGAAATGAGAGGAAGGAAGAAATGAGAGGAAGGAAGGAAATAAGTAAGAAAGGAAGGAAGGAATGAAGGAAGAAAGGAAGCTAGGAAGGAGGTTGTGGGGAAGCAGACATGGGTCCCCTTTTGTGTTGGCAGGTTGACAGCAGTGAGGGTGGTGAGTAATGGTATAATATGTCATTTTGACAGCTGCCTTACCCTGACTCAGCAAATTTAAATGTCCACACACACACAGCTTCAAGCGCTAAGGGAAGTAGGAGGCAAGTAAGAGGAGGCAAGCAGGTAGCAAGAGGCAAGCAGGTAAGCAAGCAGGGTAAGAGAGGTAAGCAAGTAGGCAAGGGCAGAGTAGGGTAAGCAAGAGGTAAGCAAGTAGGTAAGCAGAGGTAAGCAAGTGGTAGGCAGTGGTAAGCAAGGAGAAGAGGTACGCAAGTAGGTGCAGAGGTACGTAAGTAGGGGTACGTAGTAGGACGTAAGGGTAGGAAGGACTGTGGGAAGAAGACAAGGGACCCCATGGGTGTTGACAAGGCAGTGAGGGTGGCGAGTGATGGTATAATATGTCATTTTGACAGCAGCCTCACCCTGACTCAGCATATTTATAAGTCCACACACTCACAACAACCAGCTTCCAGAAGCTATTATCAGTTCTATGAAGTGTCCAGTGACTATATATGTGTATATATAGAAACCAGAAGGAAGGAAGGAAGGAGATGAAAAGAAGGACGGTATGAAAGGAAGAAAGGTAGGTAGGAATGCAGGAAGGAAGGTAGGAAGGAAGGTAGGAAGGAAGGAAGGAATGACGACCCAGACACAACAACCAGCTTCCAGAAGCTTATAGCAATTCTATGAAGTGTCCAGTGATTATATATGCATATAGTATATAGAAACCAGAAGGAAGGAAGGATGAGATGAAAGGAAGGAAGGAATGTAGGAAAGAAGGTTAGAAGGAATGTAGGAAGGAAGGAAGGACGAAATGATGACCCAGACACAACAACCATCTTCCAGAAGCTTATAGCAGTTCTAGGCACGTGTCCAGTGACTGTGTGTGTATATAGAAACCAGAAGGAAGAAAGGAAGGACGAGATGAAAGGTAGTAAGGAAGGTAGGTAGGTAGGTAGGTAGGTAGGTAGGTAGGTAGGTAGGAGGGGTAGGTAGGTAGGGGAGGGGTAGGAGGTGGTAGGAGGAGGAGGAAGGAAGGAAGGAAGGAAGGAAGGAAGGAAGGAAGGAAGGAATGAAGGAGGAAGTGAGGAGGTAGGTAGGTAGGTAGGTAGGTAGGTGGTAGGTAGGTAGGTAGGAGTGAGGTAGGAGGAAGGAAGGAAGGAAGGAATGTAGGAAGGAAGGAAGGAAGGAATGACGACCCAGACGACCATCAACCTAGGATAACTACCTAACACAACTGCCTGCTGCTACTTTGAAGAAAACTGCTCAGAAGAGATGTTTTGTCTGTGCATATACAAAAAAAAACACCCACAAAAATGCAGAGACACTCGTTTTATGTGTGAGGAATGTAAAACACCACTGTGCATGGAACCATGTTTCAAAGAGTTCCACAAGCTGCAGAATGTCTATGAACATGTCCAGTGACTGCACATTTGTATATATATTATAGAACATTAGTAATAAAGATTTTTTTGTATTGTTGGTTTGTGTAAACAAGTTTTGTAAACAATATAATGATACTAATGTTTATGCTATTATTGTGTTGCATACAACGAATGTATATATATACATTGCACCTTACCTTGGTCTCACAGGCCACATAAGTTACGAAGTTACGTAAAAAAAGAAAATAGTGAAAAAAAACAAGAAATCTACGAATGGAAGTAAACAAATGTTTACCGAGTGAGTGGCATTCGCCGCTGTTGCCATACGCGGCTCATTTTTCTGCCAACTTTACACCTCCATATCTCGGTAAGTATTGATGGCAAAAATCTGATTTTAGGATAAAAACAATCAGAAAAATAATCTTAA
Source organism: Cherax destructor (assembly GCA_009830355.1). NCBI lineage: Eukaryota > Metazoa > Arthropoda > Malacostraca > Decapoda > Parastacidae > Cherax > Cherax destructor. The sequence continues at coordinate 5,008 of WNWK01053705.1, read as the reverse complement.
CATTTTGATAAGAAAAAATAATTTTTTTTTTCGAATATTTCCCGACATAGAATGACAGTTTCAGAAAGGGGTCTCCGACAGTCAAAGGGTTAATAACGTAGAACATACACATTTATCTAGACAATAAAATATGTCATTAAGAATGTGAGGACGTGTTGTTTGTTGTTGGTGTATAAGCAACTGAAAGATAAGCCTTACATAGTGGTGGTAAATGGCAGCAGCAGAGACGGTGGTGTTGTCAGTCGCCCAATATACCTCAGAATGACAGTTTCAGAAAGGGGTCTCCGACAGTCAAAGGGTTAATAACGTAGAAACATAACATATACTCTAGAACGAATAAAATATGTCATTAAGAATGTGAGGACTGGTGTTGTTGTTTGTTGTTGGGTGTATAAGGGCCACTGAAAGATAAGCCTTACATAGTGGTGGTAAATGGCAGCAGCAGAGACGGTGGTGTTGTCAGTCGCCCAATATACCTCAAACAACAATGGAGGAGTTAAGTTTCGTGTCGTCATTTTTATATCGATTAATGGCTTAATTTACTTGCTACACTGTTAATGCTACACTTTATCGCTGGCTGGCACTATAGCCTTTATCAACTCCTGCTGCTTTAGTATCATAACATATCGTAGAATCACTGAATCACTTAAAAAGACACAGTCTCTCCTCTCAGCCCTTTACCAAAGGGCTGGCACTAGGAGCTTTCTTTGGGCCCATGGCGGCTTATTTAGCAGTTGTAAGCATTAAAAAGAATGGAATATTACGAAATGTATCGTATGAACGCGTTGGGTGACGGTCACTCGCTAATAAACAATGCCACACTGACTGTGAATGGTGTGTGGGGGCCGCTCGGGCCAGGCGTACGCGTTCAGGACCAATGACGATCACTGAGCCAATATTTTGATGAAAAAAAGTTACGATTACCGAATATTACGAACTCCGATGACTACGAAAACCGGGGTACCACTGTACAGTCATCCCTTGGTTTTCAATTGTCTCAGTTTTCACCGATTTTGGTTTTCAATCACTTTTTTCGTGGAAAAATTGTCTCGGTTTTCACCGATTGTCTCAGTTTTCACCGATGGTACGGAACCTGTCTACCAAAGCCCCGCACATACAAAGCCCGCTAGACCGCCACCCACGCACATTGTCACGCAGTGTAGCATTGTTTATGCTTGAGTGAACATCATTCCAGGAGTTCATACAAAACATTTATTAACAATTCATTGTTTTTGGCCCTTGATTATTGTGTGTGACTACTAAATAAGCTACCATGGCCCCAAAGAAAGCTCCTAGTGCCAGTCCTTTGGTAAAGAAAGTAAGAAACACGATGGAGTTTAAGAGTGTAGCATGTATGCAGGGAGTGTAGCATGTATGCAGGGAGTGTAGCATGTATGCAGGGAGTGTAGCATGTATGCAGGGAGTGTAGCATGTATGCAGGGAGTGTAGCATGTATGCAGGGAGTGTAGCATGTATGCAGGGAGTGTAGCATGTATGCAGGGAGTGTAGCATGTATGCAGGGAGTGTAGCATGTATGCAGGGAGTGTAGCATGTATGCAGGGAGTGTAGCATGTATGCAGGGAGTGTAGCATGTATGCAGGAGTGTAGCATGTATGCAGGGAGTGTAGCATGTATGCAGGGAGTGTAGCATGTATGCAGGGAGTGTAGCATGTATGCAGGGAGTGTAGCATGTATGCAGGAGTGTAGCATGTATGCAGGGAGTGTAGCATGTATGCAGGGATGTAGCATGTATGCAGGGAGTGTAGCATGTATGCAGGGAGTGTAGCATGTATGCAGGGAGTGTAGCATGTATGCAGGGAGTGTAGCATGTATGCAGGGAGTGTAGCATGTATGCAGGGAGTGTAGCATGTATGCAGGGAGTGTAGCATGTATGCAGGGAGTGTAGCATGTATGCAGGGAGTGTAGCATGTATGCAGGGAGTGTAGCATGTATGCAGGGAGTGTAGCATGTATGCAGGGAGTGTAGCATGTATGCAGGGAGTGTAGCATGTATGCAGGGAGTGTAGCATGTATGCAGGGAGTGTAGCATGTATGCAGGGAGTGTAGCATGTATGCAGAGTGGCATGTGCAGGGAGTGTAGCATGTATGCAGGGAGTGTAGCAGTGCGGGATCTGGCAGGGAGTGTAGCAGTATGCAGGGAGTGTAGCAGGTATGCAGGGAGTGTAGCAGGTATGCAGGAGTGTAGCAGGTGATGCAGGGAGTGTAGCAGGTATGCGAGTGAAGGTATGCAGGAGTGTAGCAGGTATGCAGGGAGTGTAGCAGGTATGCAGGGAGTGTAGCAGGTATGCAGGGAGTGTAGCAGGTATGCAGGGAGTGTAGCAGGTATGCAGGGAGTGTAGCAGGTATGCAGGGATGGAGATGCAGGTGTAGCAGGTATGCAGGGAGTGTAGCATGTATGCAGGGAGTGTAGCATGTATGCAGGGAGTGTAGCATGAATGCAGGGAGTGTAACATGTATGCAGGGAGTGTAGCAGGTATGCAGGGAGTGTAGCAGGCAGGGAGGGAGTGTAGCAGGCATGCAGAGAAGTGACCCCAGATGAGGACTTGGTACCTAGAGTCCTTATGGAGGGGGATTCCCCTTCCAAAAAATAGGGTCTCTTCCCTCTCCCCTCCTCCCTCTCTTCCATCCAGCAACATCAGTCTTCAATAAAGGTAAGTGCCACATAGAGTTCATTCATTTGTGCATGTAAATCTATCTTTAAGGCCCCCCCAATTTTTTTTTCCAAACTTCTGGGTTTCTGGAACGGATTAATTGAATTTCCATTATTTCTTATGGGGAAAATAGTTTTAGTTTTCACCGATTTTGGTTTTAGCTGATCCATCTGGAATGGATTAAAATTGAAAACCAAGGGATGACTGTATTAACAAAATTTTTTTTTTTGTACATTAAAGATACAAAAGAATGAACATTCAACATGACACTTACCTTTATTGTAGACTGTTGTTGCTGGATAGAAGACAGGGAAGAGGGAAGAGAGGCTATTGTTTGAAAGGTTAATCCCCATCCATAAGGACTCTAGGTACCAAGTCCTCATCTGGGGTCACTTCCCTTCTTTGTCTTTTAATGTCACTAAGACCAGCTTGTGAGTCACTGGACCCCTGTCACACAAAATAACTGTCCAGAGAGCTCTGTTTCTGGCATCTCTTTAAAATGTCCCTAAAATGGGACAAGAGATTGTCATTGTACATGTTGCCGAGATGGCTTGCAACATATTTGTCAGGGTGATGTTCCTCCACAAATGAATGCATTGTAGTCCACATTGCACAAATTTCCTTAATCTTTGAAAAAGGCACCTTCTTCCATCTCTCTACCTCCTCCTTTGAAGCAATTTTCCAAGATGTGGTTCGATGGTGTTGCAGCTTAAGCTCTTGCAGCCTTTGCTGGCCTTAAATTCACTAACATTACATTAGCACTCGTTCCAGGCATTTGCTTTATGAGATCGTCATGCAACTGCCTTGCCTTTCCACAAATAATAGACTGGGAAACACTATCACCTGCTAACTGTTTTTTGGTTATCCACACTAACAACAATTTCTCCCTATTTTCAATTGTTTGTGATCTCTGTTTTGTTATGGTATTCACCCCTTTCGCAACATCAGCTTGCATGATTTCTTTTCTCTTCCCCACAATGGAACTGATAGTTGATTTCGACTTCTCGTACATCCTGCCAAGCTCCGCGATACGTACGCCACTATCATATTTTTCAATTATTTCCTTCTTCATTTCTATGGTGTTCCTCACTTTCTTTACCAAAGGAGTGGCACTAGGAGCTTTCTTTGGACCCATGGTGGCTTATTTAGCAGTCACACACACTAATAAAACAATGGATTGTTAAGAAATGTTTTGTATGAACTCGCAGGATAATGTTCACTCAACCAGAAACAATGCTACACTGCCTGACAATGTACGTGGGAGGTGGGCTTTCGGGCTTTGTGTGCTCAATGGGTACTCGGACAAGTTCCGTACCATCGACGAAAACGGAGCCAATATTTCCACAAAAAAAGTTGGCAAAAACTGAAATCGGCGATAAGGGAGATCGATGAAAATGGAGGGTCCACTGTATTTTGACGAAAAAAGTTGCCGATAACCAAAATTCATTATAACCAAGACTCACGAAAATAAAGGGTCCACTGTATTATGTTAATATAGACATTTCCATTAATCCATCTATGATATTATTTCAAAATTATATAATAAACACGCTACATAACATATAAACATGATACATACACCCACAGTATAAAAATTGACATAAATATGAGGTTTGTTTACCAAACGGTTTGTAGAGTGTCGTAAGAATTATATATTCTCTAGTCAAACATCAGATACTTAACTGTAGAAAAATATTCCTTTCGTATGCCTTCACTCTATAGCTATTCACAACCCTTGTAAGTTTAGGACTTCTTTATGATTATTATAATACAGGAGGCATGACAAAATAGTACTTCAATATGACTCTATTATCAACTCAACGGCTTATTTCTTTCTTCTTTCAACACGTCGGCCGTTTCCCACCGAAGCGGGGTGGCCCAAAATGAAAAACGAAAGTTTTCCCTTTTACATCCAGTAATATATACAGGAGAAGGGGTTACTAGCCCCTTGCTCCCGGCATTTTAGTCGCCTCTTACGACACGCATGGCTTACGGAGGAAGAATTCTGTTCCACTTCCCCATGGAGAAACGGCTTATTTATCTATCACAATTCATATAATATGACATAATAAACAATATAAATAACATAAAAACTTGATATACACTGTAGAATTAATAAAATATGTATGTCATTACACATGTGGTGGCGGGGGTGGAGGTGGTGGCGGGCATTCTTGCTCCAGCTATGAAAATGTCTTCCCATTCTTTCCTCCTTCAGATGTGTGGTCATACCTGTCCTAAGCTGTCTGGGAATTAGCGTGGGGTGTTACCGAGCACATGGCTAGCTGCAGTGTTTTAGAATCTCAGGTTAAAGTGTTGAAGAAGGAGGTTCTACTT
>WNWK01053704.1:0-11793 GCA_009830355.1 Cherax destructor | reverse complement strand
AAGAGTGTCCCGGCGGCAGACCAGTGTACAGCACGTCCCCCCCCGACCGAAGCGGGGAGGTAACTATCCAGTGAAGTTAGGGTAATGTCAGACATTTGCATACATTGACAGTTTTGAGGCTCATTCATGAAAAAATCATTTGGAATGTCGACCTTCAGACTGATTAGTGGCTTGTTAAACACAGTGGTATTGAGATTTCAGTATCTCACTCATTTCTTTGTTGTCGTCTGTGTAAGTCTCATCTTGTCTGAGCAAGGGCCGCATACTAGATTGGTTTATGCCTTTTTTTTGCGTATGAAAAGAAATATTTCGAATTTCTTTGAATTTCACTAATCACTTTTAACTCCTCCCACCTCTCCTGGATCCTGAATGAATCCTTTAACTTAAGCTCGATACTTTCAACTTCCCTGGTCAAGCGTTCTTGAGGAGCTCAGTGATTCTTCATCATCTTCTGCAGAGGGAGCATCTTTTTCTCTCCAGTTTACTTCTCTTTTTTTTTCTTAGGGGAATATGCATTGAATGTACTTCAGCTGCCAGAAAGTTGATCCCTTCAAGGCACTGGTTTGGATCCATGTTATTTAAGATATCTTCCCAACATGTTTCATTTAAGACATGGTTCACTTGATCCCAGTTGATGTTTGTGGCATGCAAAGAGTACGTAACTTTTATTCGGCTCATGTCATACCTTCATAAAAGGTTACCTCCCCAACCAGCGAACCAGGCACTAAGGATGTGATGATCGGGACCGCATCATCAGATCAGTACCTAGGTTCAGCGAATCATAATGTGCATCTGGCAATTGTAAAGGTGATGTGGTTACCATACACGTTTTTACCATTGTCATTTCCATTCTGTGCTGGTTAATGGATGGTTGTTAATACCTATTCTGCTGTATATAGTGTACATACTTTGTATAAATCTATATATACTTGGTGAATTATTATTATTATTATAATCAAATAGAAGCGCTAAACCACAGGGGTTATACAGCGCTGCAGGTTATACTTGGTGAAGGAAAATACAATTCAAAGTTTTTTCTAATGTGTTTATTTTGCAATCAGGATAACAGGCCTTGAGAACCTGAGGTTGTAATATGGGGGCCTGTCCAGGAGCTGGAGCTGGACTTAGAGCAGGAGCTGAGCCTAGAGTTGAAGATGGAGCAGGAGCTAGTCTTTGTATCGTTTAGACAGCTTGCTATCTGGCAGTGCATAAGCTTTGCCAATGCTTCACAAATTGTGTGTGTCAATTTTGCATTCGCTTCGCTATGGTCAGCCTTCCTATTGTGTGAGTATTCTACAGTTGGCTTTGCTATTGCGTGTCAACAGCCTTGCTATTGTGTGAGTATTCTACAGTCATACAGTGAATAGCGGCTTGAGTGTGTTGCAAACAGCGTGTTACATTGGGGATTAGTGTCTGAGTTCACTCAACAAAACCTGCCCAAAATTTCTCTGCATCGTTGTTGGCGAATTGCTCTTTCTATTGGTATTGACTAACAAAAAACTGTTACTGCTGCACAGCTGCATTATATTATTTGGGCCAAGCTAGAAACTGAATCTATGGCACGTCAGACTAACGTTTCTCCCGCTACAGCAGCCATTACCCGTAGATCTCCATTAAGGTATCTGCAGAATAATGGGAGTTTACCTGGAGAGAGTTCCAGGGGTCAACGCCCCTGCGGCCCGGTCTGTGACCAGGCCTCATGTTGGATTAGAGCCTGATCAACCAGGCTGTTACTGCTGGCCGCACGCAGTCCAACGTACGAACCACAGCCTGGCTGGTCAGGTACCGACTTTAGGTGCCTGTCCAGTGCCTGGGAGGCAGTTAAACAATCTTGGGCCCCTGACACTTATTGTGTTGTCTCTCAACGTGCTAGTGGCACCCCTGCTTTTCATTTTTTTTTTTTTTTTTTTTTTTGTATTAAAAACATATCTCAATACAACTGTAAAACCTCATCTATATTATATACAAAACAATTTTTTTCTTTGACCTAACAACACCTCGAACAAAATCCCAACACCCTACACACACATTACTAATATTAATCAAAATTAACTGTCATTACAATGTAAGACACCACTATATTACATTCAACGATCACTTAAGATCAAAAAGCTAACCTACTGCTATATACCACAACAGTGCTCCTAGAACCTGGTGCACATCAAATAAAACCTCCCCATACCCATACATTTCAAGATTTACCACCACCATGTCATGCTTGAACCATATGACATTTCCTGTGTATAACACATACAAAACACAAAAATTACCCCGGTGGTAGCTGAAAAAGTTAACACAAAGGAAAATAATATTTTTTCCACCCACACACACGCACCCAACATACAGCCAAACACCTGCCATACGTGACACAATGTCCATACACCAACACACGTATCTCACTCACACAGGCGGCATCTCTAATAGAGATCTTCCAATATATATATATTGTTTTTTCCTTTAATTTAGTCAACAAAAGGGTTTTCTTTGACTCACAAACCCCTAAGAGATTATGATGACGCGACAGTTAGAAAACAGGCAAGCTTCCCCTTATGCTCCCAACACCCCCTTCCCCCCAACAACCCTTTTTCGCCAACCTCACTAACTACTGATTAACAAAAAAATTTTTTTTAATTATTATTGAAAGCAGAGCACCCGAAACCTGAAGCATCAACAACAAACCATCCTCATTTCCCCTTACACCCCTGCTACCCTAATAAAACCATACCTCACACACACTCTCATGTTAGTCCCTCACCCCCCTCCCCAACAATAACGCAACAGTGAGGTTCCTATAACCCAAAGAAAACGCCTTACACCACCTTCCTGCATACACCTCTTGATTACGACATCTTGTCCTATAGAAACCTGCCGCCATAGCTCTAATATGGACAGCGGCCTGCTCCTCTCTCATGCACAACGAGATGTAAATGTACTCCACCACTAAATATGCCACCGCCCTTCTTACATCCTCAGGACACGCCTCAACATCCAAACTTAACGCCCTAAGGGTTGACAAACCCCCGACCCTACCCTTTTCAAAACCCCACTAAACCATTCCCTCACCCCCCAACTCCTCACAAAAGTAAATAACATGATACGCAGTTTCAAGCCCACCGCATTTCAGGCACAACCCCCCCCTTATTATGCCCATTCTCCACAATTGTGCCCTTGATGCCAAAATGCCTAATAAAACCTATACCCTGTTTCCCGTACCCTAGGTGGTATCGCAGCCTCTTCATCCAATACCACACCAATTTCAATTATCATTGGAAAAAATCCTGATCCCTGCACTATCTCTTTCTCCCCCCCTACCCTATCCAAGCTTACTCACCTTCCCCCTACCTGGCACCCTGACAACTGAAAGGTATCTCAAAATATCCTCACAATGCAATAAATCTCTACCCTTCCACCACCCTCGTACCTCACTCATAACCCTCCCCACTCGCCTGCCCCCTTCCCCCTACTAAAAATTCCTGTTTACGTATATACTTTGAAGCCTTCTCCCCAATGGTATCAACCCCATACCCCCTACGGCCACCCCGCTGTCACTACTTCTCACGCCAACCAGTGCCTCCCATGGCTCCAAATGTATCTATAGCCCTTACCGTCCAACCTTCTTATGTCCTCCGTAGAGGATAAACAGTCGCCACAAACCACAGTTTACTATAAATTAGAGCATTCACTACCACTGCTCTTTGTAACAAGCGTTACCTCTCCAGGACTGAAACCACTTAACCTACCTAGCGCTTTGTTCACCACTAACTCGAATTTAAGTCCCTTGCCAACTGACTACTATGACTAAAAATGACCCCACATATTTTTAAGCTATCAACACGCATCAACCCACCCCTACTCCCCAACGGCCCACCCACCCACGAACCTACCTCCAACAACCTAGATTTCGCTCTATTGATGCCCATCCAGTAGCCCCTCCAAACACCTCTATAATCTTATTAACATTTCCTAAACCCTCACTACTCCCCACCATAATTGTAGTGTCATCAACATAACCTACTATGCCCGTTTCACAACCCACTTTTCATCCCCATCCCATACCCCCTCACGAACCAACCTATAAAAGGGTCTTGCAGACACTCAAAAAGGATCTGAGATAGGGGACAACCCTGCCTCAGACCCCTCTCAAAACTCACCTGAACCCCTAACCTGCCATTAACCTGGACCCTCGCCAAGGCACCATCATACAAGGTTCTTACCCACCTAACAATTTCCCTGCCAAACCCCTGCCTCCCTAAGATCTCATATAACATCTCCCTGTCTACACGTCCTGGTATACCAAACTGACCGTCCTCTAAAACCTTCTCCAACACCCTTTTCATCCTATTCGCTAATATCTTGGCAAAAATCTTGTAATCAGAACATAACAAAGTTATTGCCCTATACCCTCTCAAAACATCACTGTCCTTGCCTTTTGGTACTAAACCACCACCCCAGTCCTCTGCACCTCATCCATCGTACCCCTATCCTTCATTTGATTCAGCACCTTTACTAGAACATCCTTCAAAACATTCCAATGACATACGTAGAAATCCCCAGGTAACCCATCCACCTCAGGTGCCTTCCCCATGCGTAACCCTTGCACTGCTTGCCATACCTCTTCAATCGTTATTCTTCCACCTAACCCCTTCCTATCCTCCTCCCTAACCTCTCCTGAATGCTCTCTAACACAATCCCCCTACAAACCTCATCCCTCACTCTACCCATGAACTTATTCTGAAACCAATACCTCGCATAAGCACACATCCCATCCGTAGTTCTTAACACCTGACCTGTATGATAACCCCCAATCTCCTCCTCTACCTTCATTCAACGCCGTTATTGTCATGCCTGTTGTACGTGTCCTAAATCTCCTCAAAACAGTACCCGATGGCCTATCACCCCATAACACCTCTTCTAATTGAGTACGAACCCTTATCGCCCTAAAAACTTCATTCTGAATATCCTTTAGTCTACCCTTAAGATACGCTATTTCCTGTTGATGACACCCTCCTCCTCCACCACTATAACAATCCCGTAACCTCCCTTCCAAATATCCCTGTAACCCATACCTATACCTAGCCTCCTCAACCCCTTCACGCCTATAATAACCTCTCACTGCCTCATTTGCCATCAAATTCCACCACTTCCCAATGTCACAAATGCCCCTACCCCCACCCCAGAACCCCTCCCACCAATCCTCGAAACCCTCACGATCCCTCTCTCTTTTCAGCAAACTAACATTCAACCTCCACAAGTCCGAATAATATTTAACAGCACCCACCCACCCCAACACAGCCACCACACCCCTATGATCTGAAAACCCAACATCTATAGTACGCACCTCTTCCATATTTATACTTGAAGACACATACACCCTATCCAACCGTGCTGCATATCCTTTCCGAATAAACGTATGTTCTACCATAACCTGTCTACCATCTACTACATCCCTAACCCCAACTGCCCCTAACAAGTCCCTCAACACTGCTAGCACACAACCTGCTCCTCTCGGTTCCACGTCATTCCTCCTAATAACACAATTCCAGTCTCCCGCGATCACCGATCACCGTTACCGCAGGAAGACCCCTTAATGCATAAACTAAATAATCCCTCACGAAAGCCCCCTTGATACTAGGCACATTAACTGCTGGCATATACACACCCAGAAAACAAACCGAGATATCACCCCAAACCCCATCTACCCTTACAATCCGCCCCCTCCTACCTCCTCCCACGACCTCAAATGAAAAGGGCAGGATTCTTTAATACCTACCAAAGCCCCTCCCTTGAAAAGTTCCGAACTTCCTGTATATAAATTAAATCCCTTTAACTTCAATTCCCTACCACACCTATAATTGTGTTCTTGGAGGAAACAAACATCAATACCCTCTCTCCTTAAAATACTCTCAACCCACATCCTCTTGACCTCCGCTCGGAGGCCATTAACATTCATACTTAAACACTTAAATTCTTTAAAGGTGGTTTCCCCCGATTCTTCGTTACTCATGCTCCACCTGCATTGACGAAGAACCCACCCCCCCTGGGCCCTCCTCCCACCTTGTCTACACGCTTCTCCTTTACTCCCCCCCTCTCATTCCTATCCCTTTCTGCTAACACTTTCTTCCCTGTTTTCTGAGCCGGCGTCAACACATCATCTTCCACCGAACCACTAGATCTCTTACGAGATTCTCCTGCCACCTCCATGATCTCTTCAGACACTGCACTGTCTACATTGTCCTCCTTATGAACTTCCGCCTCAACCACACACACGCTCACCTCATTACCACTCTCACCACAACCACTCTTACTCAAGTCATCACTCAGCTCTTCGCCCAGACTTGCCATTACTAAAGGGTTATTCTGCAGCTCATACTCCTCGCCCACGGAAGGTGGACTATCAATCAACTTCCTTAGATCCTCCAACATAGGATCTGTCAATTCCACCAAATCATTGCCATCCTCCTGTCCGATGGCGACTGTAGAATCCTGCACCTCCTCTGGACATGTCTCAGGAGGTAATGTCACCACCAACTCCTCCGCTTGCTCCATCTCATCGCTCCATCGACGTGCTCCTCCATCCTTACGCCCTGGAGAAGACACATTCCTCTCCATGTCACTGATAAGGCTATCCACACCAATCCCCCTCACCTCCTCTCCACGTCGTTGCTGGGGTAACTGTCCTTGTCTCTCACAAGCCACCGCCAAATGCCCCGCCTGTCCACATAGCCGGCATGTCCTCACTTGCCCTGCATATGTCACATATACTTGTGTACGAAAGAGGGGCATCAATACATATGATGGTATAGGCATCCTCAATGACATCTTCAGACTGTATGATCCTTCTGGCAATCCTGCGTAGGCACCCTGTTCCCACCTACCGACAGTTGCCGCATGAATCACCCCATAGGCCTTGAAAACATCTCTCACATCTTCTTCATAAGCCTCAAATGGACAATTACGAAGACGTATCCACTTGTATGTCGCAGATACGTCCCTCAGCCGCACCTCCAATCCTTCCCTCACAACCATCCTCTTGTCTTGATAATCGTCAACAGCTCTTCCGTAGACACCACTCGACGATTCAGTGATATCCCATAAATATCTGAAGTGGCAAATCCATATTTATCACGTAGAATGGCAGGTAAGAGATCGTCTGCATTTGAAGGGTAAATGGCCCCAGCGAGCACCTCAATACACACTGTATTTACACTCCTTCTGTATGACTCGGCCATTGCTGAGAAAATGAAGTTGTCAAAGCTGGCCACCAGAGGCGCCTGACAGCACACCCTCACACCACAGTGGTCGGGCAGCAACTGACTGCTTTTCATTGGGGGGATGTTACATCGCCTGCCGAGTCTTTTGCTTTCATAGGGAGTGATTTTCGTGTGCAAGTTTGGTACTAATCCCTCGAGAATTTTTTACGTGTATATAACAATGTATCTCTCCTGCCTGCGTTCTAGAGAGTACAGGTTTAGGAACTTCAAGCGTTCCCAGTAGTTGAGGTGGTTTACCGCAGTTATGCGTGCCGTGAAGGTTCTCTGCACATTTTCAAGGTCAGCAATTTCACCCGCCTTGAAAGGTGCAGTTAGTGTGCAGCAATATTCCAGCCTAGATAGAACAAGCGATCTGTAATGTGTCATCATGGGATTGGCATCCGTGGTTTTGAAGGTTCTCATTATCCATCCTGTCATTTTTCTAGCAGATGCAATTGTTACGGTGTTATGGTCCTTGAAGGTGAGATCCTCTGACATGATCACTCCCAGATCTTTGACATTAGTTTTTCTCTCTATTGTGTGGTTGGAATTAGTTTTGTACTCTGATGAGATTTTATTTTCTTCACGTTTTCCGTATCTGAGTAATTGAAATTTCTCATCATTGAACAAAACCAGCAGTCTCGTGAAGCCACAGGTGTGGGTTTGTATACAGGTGAGTCCGCTTAATTGGCACTTGAGTTATCCAGACTAAATCTTGAAAAAACTAAAGAGCAATGAGCATTTGCTAAGGAGTTTGATAGAGACAAGGAGAGGAGGCAATTCAAACAGACTGTAGATGACTTCAGTTTGCAAAGGGCAGTACAGTTTGTTCCTTGTTTTGTTGAAGCTGAGCCTGAACAATTTTTCGAAGCTTTTGAAAATCAGGCTCGAGCTTTAGGGTGGCCTGAGGTGCATTGGACAGCATAGTGTTGTTTGGTAAGGCACAGGAGTTTGCGTCTGTATTAAACAATGAAGATTTTGGCGGTCTAGTAGCTAGAAATGATAACCTTAACTCTATATGTAATGCACAGATAGAACCATTCTTATCTGTATCTCAGACACCACCAGACATATGTATACACTGTACTAAGGTACGAAAGAAGAACAGTAAACTTACCGTAAGTAAAATGTGTCAGGGGTGGGTGCATAATGGATGTGTGTTTGATTATAGTAATGGTGCCAGATTTCATTTTGTTTGTAACAAATGCACTTTGGCACAGTTACCCTTTAGCAATGATACCATTGATTTACATATTTTTAATGTTAATGAACCCTTGCCATTTATTGATGATTATGATTGTTTTAGGAAAACAGGCCTTCACTTTATTCATGTCAACGCAAGATCACTTCTTCCAAAATTGGCAGAGATTAGGATTCTAGCTAACAGAACTAGAGCGGCAGTTATATCCATCTCGGAATCCTGGTTGGATGATACGGTGACTGACGACGAGGTCAAAATAGAAGGTTACAATATAAAACGCTTAGATATGAATAGAAAAGGTGGTGGGGTATGTGCCTACATAAGGAACGACTTAGCCTATAATCCAAGACCTGATTTAAGTGACAATAAACTGGAGATTCTATGGTTTGAAGTGTTGCTACCCAAGACCAAACCCATCTTAGTAGGAACTAGTTATCGCCCTCCCACCCATGACCAGTTCTTAGAGGACTTTTCGAGAGTCTTGTCAGGACTTGATAACAATGACGAGACAGTAATACTGGGAGACTTCAATATCTGTTTTCAAAAGAAAAATAACGGGCTATGTAAAAGATATAAGTAAATTCTGGATTTAAATAGTTACACGCAACTAATTAATTCACCAACCCGGATCACACAGTTCTCAGCCACCCTAATTGACCACATACTTTGTAATCGCTCTGAGAACATTAGTCAGTCAGGGTCATTACCACAGGTCTTAGTGATCATTTCATTATTTACTGTACCAGGAAAATCACTAGGTAACGGATAGGCCTACACAAGACAATAAAAGTTAGGTCAACTAGAAACTACAGTAAAGAAACACTGGTAAATATGCTACACAACTGTGACTGGTCAGTGATAACAAGTTGCACGGGCGTAAATGATGCCTGGGAAAAATTCAAAACAATGTTCACTGCCATTTTTGATAATATTGCACCAGTTAAAGAGGTTAGGATTAAACGAAGAACTGAACCCTGGATGACTACTGATATATTAGATAATATGAAATTCCGAGACCACTTGATAAAAATATTTAAGGCAAACAGACAGGATATTGCAGCACTAAATGAATTCCAAAGGGTGAGGAACAGAGTGCAGAGGCTTATAAAAGGCGCAAAGGCAAGACACTATTGCTCAAAAATCGATGAGTACAAGAATAACCCTAGAAAGCTCTGGCAACCACTCAAACAGTTGGGGTATAGCCATAAACCCGTAGATAGATCTAACATAGTTCTAAATGTCGATAACGAGGTATGCCACGAAACAACTAAAGTGGCAAATTGTTTTATTTCATACTACACAACTGTCGCATCAACACTTGTAAGTAAGCTACCATCTGCATCAAATACCTTTAACACAGACTCTGATATATTTAAAACATACTATACCAATAAAGGAGTAACTCCAAACTGTTGTCAACTAGTAAGTGTATCTCACGACTTCGTGCAAAAAGAACTAAGCAGGTTAAACCCAACTAAGAGCACCGGCCCAGATAACATCCCGTCTAAGTTCCTAAAAGATGGTGCCTCTGAACTGGCAATCCCCATTGCTCACATAGTAAATTTGTCCATCACCACTAATACAGTGCCAGAGGGGTTCAAGGAGGCCAGAGTTACTCCTATCTTTAAGAAAAATAGTAGGTCTGATGTCAGCAACTATAGGCCTGTTAG
Organism: Cherax destructor; assembly: GCA_009830355.1. NCBI lineage: Eukaryota > Metazoa > Arthropoda > Malacostraca > Decapoda > Parastacidae > Cherax > Cherax destructor. Next base: position 1,672 of record WNWK01053704.1, on the reverse strand, counting down.
TATACTCAGTGTAATATCCAAAATTCTAGAGAGGGCGGTGTACTGTCAAGTAGTTAAGTATCTTAGTGACAACAACATTCTTCATAGTTACCAATCAGGCTTTAGGAGATCTTACTCAACCGACACCTCCCTAATTAATCTGATGGATTACATGAGAACTGAAATGTCTATAGGGAACCTCATAGGAATGGTAACTTGCAAAAGGCCTTCGATACTGTCAACCACAATGTATTATGTAAGAAACTTCAAGCTATCGGCATAGATTCTACAGACTGGTTTAAGTCCTATCTTAGCAACAGGAAACAAATTGTCAAAATCAACAAAACGGAATCAGAACCACTGCCGATAGCATGTGGAGTTCCCCAAGGTAGTATTCTGAGCCCCTTATTATTCCTCTGTAATGTAAATGATATGCCCATCAGTGTCAAATGCAAACTCCTACTGTATGCGGATGAGAGTGCTCTGTTAGTGTCAGGTAAAGACCCACAAGATATAGCTAATGTATTAACACTGGAACTAGAGTCCTGCAGCAAATGGTTAGTAGACAACAAACTATCGTTACATCTCGGGAAAACAGAAGCCATACTCTTTGGCATGAAATATAAACTGAGAAGGGTAAATAATTTTAATGTCCGGTGTAATGGGGAACCCATCACTTCAGTTTCCTCAGTAAAATATCTGGGAATCCCCTTTGACCCGTGCATGTCAGGAGAATTGATAGGGAACAGTGTAGTAAAGAAAGCGAATGCCAGACTGAAGTTCCTCAACAGACAAGCACAGTGTCTACCTACCGAGGCTCGCAGGACCCTATGTCTAGCCCTTATACAATGTTATATGTACTACGCTTGCTCTTCATGGTACTCTGCCTTGACAAAAAAACTGAAAGATAAACTGCAAATCACCCAGAACAAAATGGTAAGATTCATCCTGGACCTAGGCCCAAGAGAACATGTAGGCCAGAACGAATTACAACAATTGGATATGCTAAAGATTGAAGACAGAGTAAAACAACTTAAGTTAAATCAAGTTTATAAAATTGATCACAGTGTCCAGAATATCTTGCTGCCAATTTTGTCAAGGCTGGAAACCAAAGCAGTCATAGTACTAGGGGGAGAGAGCACAACTTTGTAGTACCCACAGTCAGTGGCCAGGCTTCAAACACCTTTTATTGTACAGAACTAAAGAAATGGAACAGACTGCCTGCACATGTCAAAGGCAGTCATAGCATGAGCCAGTTCGAGAAGATAGGCAAAAGGTACCTAATGAATGTAGCGACAGAAAGGGAGGAGAATGATTTTTTAATTTTTTTTAACTAACACACATATAAATGTAAATAACTCTTTTTACCTTATTCCTAGTATACATATATCTTTTATAATATAATAACATATATCTCCTACAATGTATAATATTAAGGTACTAAAAGGACCCCAATGGAAATAAGTCACTCTGTCTGACTTTTTGGGTTATCCTAGGTTCTCTACACATATGCTGCTATGTATGATAATCTATGTAAATGTATTTGTGTATACCTGAATAAACTTACTTCTTTACTTACTAGGCCCAGGGTGTCGGGAGACGGAATGACTTAAGGTAGTAGGTTGGAAGACAGCAACCACCCAGGGAGGTACTACCGTCCTGCCAAGTGAATGTGAAACAGAAACCTGCAACT
>WNWK01053703.1:0-11793 GCA_009830355.1 Cherax destructor | reverse complement strand
GGTTTTTATGAGCAGTGCAGCCCCTCCTTTCCCTGCTGCTCCTCCTTTCCTGGGATCTGATATCCCGATTACAGGATGATTGCGTCTGTTATTGTCTCAGTGAGTTTACGTTTCTGTGACTGCTATGATGTCTGGGGACTTCTCATTGATTCTTTCATGCCACTCCTCATATTTATTCATTATTCCATCCGGCGTTCATGTACCAAGCCTTGAGCTTCTTATCTATCGCACTTTGGTCCTGGGAGAATATTGGGGGTTGGGTGAGCGGGAGCCCTGGCGGGGGCCAATGGGGGGTTGCGGTGGGGGTGGTTTTGTGATGAGGGGTGGGGGCAGTGCCCTTGGGGGCTGCTGTAGGGAATGGGGTTTGTGGTGTTGTGGGTGGGGACAGAGGGAACAGTGTGTGGGTTTTGGTTTAGATTGTTCAGTTGCATTGGGGTTGTCATGGTTGGAGTCCTTCTGCGGGTGTTTCTTGAGGGTATGTTTGCCCTTCCACCTGGGTCTGGTTCTTCTGCTCATCTTCATCATTGCCCCTCATTCCTCCTTTTCATCTTTGTACCCTCTCTTTCAGTATCATCCTTTCTTCTTGTGCTCTGTCATGATCGAGGTACACTATCCAGTACTCCGGTTTGTCCCTCAGTCGTGCTTTCTCCTGCAGGATCCTGGTTTGAGCTGATTCTGCCTTGAAAATTACTTTGACAGGCCAGTTTCTTCCACTTGCAAACCACCCAATTCTCTGAAAATTTGTCACCTGGGTCATGTCACCCTCACCTGTTGCTTTCATGATACCTTCAATTGCTTTTTCTCCTGTTTTCTTTCATCGTAGGTTTCCCCTTCGACTTCCTGGAGCCCATAGACAAAAACTGACCTCCCCTTTCATCCTCCCACTGTGTCTTCCATTGCATCCTCTGAGTTGTTTTAGTTCCTTCCATTGAAACATTCCTGCCTTCAATCCTGCCCTGGTTGAAGCCCCTATGTTCAGTGGACTGTCTTCCTGCTCAGCTGTTCCTGGCAACTGCAGTTTTCTGTGAGCGTCTCTGCATATGGCATAGCTCCTTCATTGTCTTCAGACCTCTCATTTGTTCTTAGTGTGCTCCTCATCTTTTCCTGGGCCCCACATGGGTCTGATAGGACCTTCGCATATGGTATAGCTCCTTTTCTCCCTACAGTCCCCTTGTCTGTGACTGATATAGAAGTTACTGATGTCCTGTCTGTACTGTCATTTGTCTCTTTAAGCTGTTTCAGGTTTTTTAGTTCCTCTTCTAAGCACTGTATCTTCGGTTCTGTCTGCCTGTGTGTGTCTGTTTTTCTGTCTGCCTGTGTGTTTGTGTCTTTCTGTCTGCCTGTGTGTGTGTCTGTCTGCCTGTGTGTGTCTGTCTTTCTGTCTGCCTGTGTGTGTGTCTTTCTGTCTGCCTGTGTGTGTGTGTCTTTGCATCTGCTTTTCTCTCAGTCTCAGAGAACGGCTCGTAAACCAATGGGTATTACACACGATGCGGAAGTGACAATGCGTATTACTTGCCAGTCATGCTTATTATGTTTTATATCTACAAGCACTGTACAGTGGTCCCTCGGTTTTCGCCGAAAATTCGTTCCAGAATGCTGCTCAAGTGCCATTACAGAACGAATTTACTTCCTTAAGAAATAATGTCACGTAGGTTAGTCTATTTCAGACCCCCAAAAATACACTTGCAACAGCACTTACGAAAATACACTTACATAAATGTTTGAGTTTGGAGATGCACGAAAACCGAGGGACCACTGTATAGCACTTTGCCTGGAATTTTTGGATTATCCTAGGTAACTTACACTATGTATAATAACTGTACTTATGTGTACATGTGAGAGAGAGACAGAGATAGACAGAGAGACAGCCAAAGCCAGCCAGCCGGCCAGCCTGCCAAATACGTATTACACATGTTCCTGAATCATTTCTCTTTACTTCAGGCATAGTTTTAGGGAAGTTTAACAAGCTAAGTCAAATATAATGAGTTGACTGTAGATAAATAACACTTAGCTTGAAAGATAGTTCTCGCCACACAGCCATTCCCGCAGGCGATGTCTTGTGGAGCTGTCTTATGCACCTCTAAGGGCTGTGTGAATAAAATTGATTGTAAATATATGTTACCCGAAAGGGTGTTGTGTCAGTATTTCATTGAATAACTGAATACTGACGAGGGCTTTATATTCACTTGTGTTGGGCTCAAAAGCCTGCACCTAACTGCCGTCTATAGGATGATTTTGAACCCTTGTGACACAAGAACTGCGCAGTCCCCTACATAACAAGTAACTTCAAAACCTACCTTGCTCTTGTAGTTTGAGCTATGGTGTTGACTGCACCATTCAACAGGTATCCGATGACTTGATTGAAGAATAGTGTTTTTAAGAATGTCACACGTCATTCAATCAGGAAATTCGTAACACTCGCACTGTCACTTTTAAGTTCCTCAATCTTAGTTTATTTTTTCATTTTTATTGTTAAGATGGAGATTGTTTCTAAAGATCGAGGATGCACTGTTAAGTTCCTTTGTTGTAAGGTCGCAAGCGTGTAACACGCTCCTCAGTTCATAGTTAATATCAATCTGATCTATGATGCCTCTCACCGCCCTGGCGTGCCCTGGGCATTTCCTCATATAAAGGATTCGCTGACACCAGTGTTTTTCCCTTCTTTGCCAAACTTTCAACAAGAAACAATGCAGATTGCTTGATTTCTTATTGTTTGGGTATAGACGACTATGTACGCTATCTTTAACTTGTTAATAAAATGGGTGCAGGGTTTCCTTAATTTTCCTGCTGTTGTAAGAGATCGATTTTCTCTCATTAATTCACACTCATTGCAACAGTGATCAGCCGTAACGTGACTTACTGGGCGCCCAAGTACGGACATGTGTTACAAATTAAACTGTTGACCAAGAGACTAGCAAGACGCCATCTGCCCTTTCTGAGAGGGCTGGGCCCTCAGTCCTGAAAAGGGCTGAAGAGGGGCTGAAAGGGCTAATAATCCCCTCCTGGAGAAATTCTCCACACATAGGTTATAGGACATTCTGGCAGGATGACACTACCAATGGTATAAAAAATGAAAGGATGTTGCACAAATGTTACAATGGGTTATTATCGAGGTTTTTGACATTTCCTCGACCGCTGGCCACATCCATCACTTTCCTCTTAAAAGAAGAGTGTTAATATGATATGACATCAGTGAATCCCTGGTGTTTGCTAACTTCACGAGGCGTAATTCCATAAGTTTTCCATCAAGTTTCATACTTTGGTGTCATTACCATTGAGAAAGATTCTCTATCATTTTGTGACACAGAAAACACTTCAGGATTTGGGGTCTTGACAGTCAAAGGGTTAATACTGCTCACACCGAGTGTTAAGACCCATTCTATACTGACCAGGCATCTCAGACCAATCATTCCAAATTTGGAGGCAGGAAAAATAAAACATAGATCTACGTTTGGAGCACTAGCTATACAAACGTAGATCTATGTTTGACAGTTTAACCCTTTCAGGTCGAGGGCCCTCCCCAAACTCGTTCTCATTGTCGAAAATGTTTGGAAAAAAAAAATTATTTTTTTCTTATGAAATGATAGAGAATTTTTTCCGATCATAATGACACCAAAAGTATGAAAATTGATGGAAAACTAATGGCATTATGCTCTCGCAAAGTTAGCGGTATCGACGATATTACGCATCGGCGATTTCACCCATTTGAGCCCTATTTTCGGCCAATTCCAATGTTTCAGTCTACTAAAATTATAGCTATTTCGCTAGAATTCCATTTGTTCTATCAATTGAGTACAAGAAACTGCCAATTTACCGATTTCAACTACCCAATAAAGTGGTCAGAAATTGGCAATTTGCAATTTCACACAAATTTCAAAAGATGCTAATTTCAAAATAGGGTCCAAAATAAACGAGACAGACATTCCTGGCACTAAAATAACATTCTATCTGTTCATTAGTCATGTCTCCAGGCCCCTCTTACATTACTTTTGCTTTCCATTTTGAATTTTTATCACAAAAAAAAATTGAAGATTTTCTGTTATGTATACTACTGCATCATTGTAAAAACTGTATAAATAATATCAGTGCACTTGTACAAGAATATTAGACTTGCCAGTTGATGTGTTTTGATGCATGGCGTGATTTGTTTACTCTTGAACATCGGCAAAAATCGAACATTTTCGCTACTTTGCACTCAGTTTCAAGGTACTTGTCATCGTGAAACCAATCAAAATTATCTCTATTTCTGTAATATATCTTCCATTCTATCAAATGAGGCCAAGAAAAGTAGAATACAAACATAAATACCATACGAAAATAGACTGCAAAGTCACTGTTTTAAACCAAAATCACTGTCGGATTTTTTTCTCCTCATTAAGCACTGTGTGGTGCAGGTTTTTTTTTTATACTGCGCACACAGACCGCACAGACCCATTCTCTCACATCTAGGCCTACCAGCCTGTTTCCACTTGATTTTAGGGCGCTAGAATTTAAGCGTACTTGTACGTCAATAACCCTGGTGCGTAAATCGTACTAGTACAAAAAAACCCTGAAAGGGTTAAGGGTTATATAGGATCATCAATGGCTTGGTGTCTCTTGTTTTGAATGTTCCCATTATCCATCCTGTCATTTTCTTCACAGATGTGATAGTGACTGTTGCGATCCTTGAAGGTGAGATCCTCACACATTACCACTCTCAGGTCCTTCACATTACTTTTCTGCTCTATTATATAACTAGAGTTTGTAGTTTACTCACTTCTAATTATTATCTCCTAAAGTTTTCTTCCATCTCTTATGTTTTACAATGTCTGTCTTGTTTTACAACATCTCTTTTGTGTTTTACAATATTTGTCATGTGTTGTACAACATCTGTCTTGTGTTGTACAACATCCGTCTTGTGTTTTACAACATGTCTTGTGTTTTACAACATGTCTTGTGTTTTACAACATGTCTTGTGTTTTACAACATGTCTTGTGTTTTACAACATGTCTTGTGTTTTAAACATGTCTTGTGTTTTACAACATGTCTTGTGTTTTACAACATGTCTTGTGTTTTACAACATGTCTTGTGTTTTACAACATGTCTTGTGTTTTACAACATGTCTTGTGTTTTACAACATGTCTTGTGTTTTATAACATGACTTGAGTTTTACATCATCCGTCTTGTGTTTTACAGCATAACTTGTGTTTTACATCATCCGTCTTGTGTTTTACAACATTTGTCTTGTGTTTTACATCACAATTGTTGTCTTACAAGGTGTTTCTTGTTTTACAGGTTCTAAGCAGACCTGGAGACCATAGACAACATCACAGCGTACCTGGCCGCCTCGGCGGCACCCTCCGTCAAGCCCCCTCACTCACCCTCAACAACAACACACAAGTCACAACAGAAATCCTCGACCCTTTTCTCCAAGCAACCTACATCCAGGGTATCATCCTTCCCAGGTATACTGCCAGGGTACCATCCTTCCTAGGTATATTGCCAGGGTACCATCCTTCCCAGGTATACTGCCAGGGTACCATCCTTCCCAGGTATATTGCCAGGGTACCATCCTTCCCAGGTATACTGCCAGGTACCATCTTTCCCAGGTATACTGCCAGGGTACCATCCTTCTCTGGTATACTGTCAGGGTACCATTCTTCTCAGGTATACTACCAGGGTACTATTCTTCCCAGGTATACTGCCAGATTATCATCAGTCTTGTAGTATTTATGAGGTGGTCAGTCCCTCAGTCTTATAGCAGTAGTTTTGAGGTTGTCAGTCCCTCAGTCTTGTAGCAGTAGTTTTGAGGTCAGTCCCTCAGTCTTGTAGCAGTAGTTTTGAGGTGGTCAGTCCCTCAGTCATAACTTTTTAGCTGGGAAGTTACTAAATGCTGTAAAGATTTTTAATGAAGATTGTGAAGCTCAGGTTAGGGTGTGTAGGAGAGAGAGAGATTACTTCCTGGAAAAAAGTAGGTCTTAGACAGGGATGTGTAATGTCACCATGGTTGTTTAACCCTTAAACTGTCTACACGTAGATCTACGTTCACCTGCGTACTGCCCCGAATATTTTGAAAAAAACAAAAATCGTTTTTTTTTTTTAAATGAAGAGCGCATTTTTATAAACAGTATAGGCTAAAAAAAAATTTTTAGAGCCAGTACTTACGAGATATAAGCCCGCGAAGTTGGTGCTAAATGATGTGGTGTCGGCAACATGGTGCACTGCCGCTTGCAGAAACAATAAACATTTATCGTTTTTTTTTCAATTTTTTTCCATTTTCTGTTGTTTTCATGTTATGATAATAATGTTTTGATGCAGATCTTTTGATATCATTGCCAATTCTTGTTTAGACACAAATGTTTGGTACTGAATTAGTAATCATACTGTCACTAACACACATGTTCACACTGATAAATGAATTTGTACACCTGGTTCAATCACTTACTATTGTTTACATATATATACAAGGTATTTACAGGTCCCATTTATGTTTCTAGAAGTCCAACACTGTATGATACTCCAAGAAGCATGGATTCATACAGAGTGCCACTCCACATTGCTGACACATGAATCGTGTGTCTTTTCGCACTTGGGTCGCTGTTTACTGTAAGCACACACAACACACTTTTTCTGAGAGTACTTCTTCTTAGGAGTAGATGGTAATGGTATCAGGCAGTGACAGTTAGGGATTATTCGGTTGGGCACTTCCTTCTGGTTGTGGAGTGACAGGTCGCTGTTGTGGAGTGACAGGTCGCTGTTGTGGGGTGACAGGTCGCTGTGGAGTGGCAGGTATAGGTGTGGTACCATACTTTCCCGCTATCTGCTTGATAACATTTAGGTGAATTCCGCATATCGTTGTCGCTTCCCAGTCTTTATTTCGTACATGTTGAAGGCATTGAGCATTGCAATGTCAACAAGGTGGAAAACACTTTTATATACCACTTGCGACTCCTACGCACACAGTCAACAAAGCCTATCATCATGTCACACTTGTCGACTAGTCGCATATTGATGTATAGTCGATGACAACAGCTGGCTTTTCAATAGGTTCATTGTTGAGCCTGCTCAGTCTGTCTGTCTGTACCATCTCGTTTCTGTGGATGGTTGACAGCAATGTCACGTCCCGTTTGTCATGCCATGACAGTGCCATGATGTCATTGGCATGAAACGCTTGCACTACACTTCCTCCAGTGAACTTTGGCATGTGTTTTCTATTTCTTCTCACTGTTCCACATACAGTGGTACCTCGAGTTACGATGGTCCCCAAAATCGCCCTTTTATGTAAGTTTATTTTTTTAAATGCTTTTGTAGGTATATTTTTGGGGGTGTAAAAGGACTAGTCTATTTTACATTATTCCTTATGGGGATAAATTCATTTGGTAATGGCACTTGAACAGCATTCTCGAACGAAAAAATATCGTAACTCGAGGTACCACTGTATATCAGTATTGTTCACACGTAGGAAATCAACGAGCATAGGGCTTGTGTACCAGTTGTCTGTGAACAATGTATGACCCTTGCCAAGGTATGGCTGCATCATCTTGCGAACAACATCACCGAAAATGCCCAACATGCGCTGGTATCATCGAGTGTATTTTTACCTGTGTAGATAATGACATCCAACACAAGACCAGTCTCACAGTCACCACATAACAAACAGTTTTATACCAAAGCGATTACGTTTGCTTGGTATATATTGTTTGAATGACAGTCATCCCTTGAACAGAACCAAGGACTCATCAACAAAAATGTTCTTGAATGGATAAAAGTAGGCACTGAATTTTTGCTTGACATACATAAACAATTCCCGGATTTTGTAGAGGAGGTCATTTCGGTTTGGTGTATTCCTGTCAGAGAAATGCAACATTCTTAGCAACAGAAGGAATCTGTTGCAGGGAAGGAGGTCACGAAAGACTGGAGTGCTAATGAAGCAGTCTGTGGACCAGTAGTTTGCTATATTGTTCTTATATGTATGTGGCATAAGCATGACAGTGCCAAGGAATAAATACATTTCAGCCACAGTTGTATCTTTCCACCTGCGCAGCCGTGACGATTCTGTAACATCTACATGGTCCTTTGTATACTGGTAGTACAGGTTGGTCTGGGTAACGATCAGTTTCATTATCGGCTCATCAAAGTATAGTTGAAAATAGTCTAACTCTGTACTCATCAGTGATGGGACAGTGTGGCATGATGCCACTTCCACTGCCATCAAAATTAAAAGGATGTGGCACGAATGGTGTATGTTCAGTCCAGTTCCATTCACGATCAGCTGGCGCAGGGTGGGCCTGTGGCATGGGACGTGGGGGAGCAGGAGGAGGGACGGGAGTGGGGCCAGCACATGGTTGAGAGGGTGCCAAATGGTCCTTTGTCTGTCCACACACCGCGCCATGTGGTCCAGGCATCGTGCCACCCACCACTTCTTCCTCCATCCCAGCATACTCTCCTTCATTATCACTGTCAGTGGCAGGGGTTTTTGAACGTGACCTGCTAAGACCCTTGCCTCTGACTGCATATGGCACACTGCCTGAACGTAGGTTATGACGCCCAAAAGTACGTTTCACTGGGGAATAATGATAATCACTATCACTCGACGAATCATCTATGGGCATAAAATCGATTTCATCATCGTCACTTATATCACTTTCACTATCGTCACCATAACACATGGAAAATGATAATTTCCTCTTGCGGAGTTGCCTTTGGGTAGCAACACTAGCAACCCCAGAGGTGCTGGGCTGAGGGTCCGTGGCCACACTGGCCACACCAGATGTGCTGAGCTGAGGGTCTGGTATGGCCACACTGGTCACCCCAGAGGTGATGGGCTGAGGGTCATCTGGGTTCTCATCAATAGTTTCACTAATTCCTTGATTATTAGTGGCTATATCACTGTCTAATCCACTAACCTCGCGTTCTGTTTCACTTTCCGGGAATAGTAGAGTGTTAATACGACGAGGCGTGAGTGAATCACGGGGGTTTGCCATGATGTTTACCCAAGATGGAGCTGAAACTAACTGGGGCTACCATGCGGTACCCTGGCGTCCCCGATTTTTTTCATACTGCGCACACTGAGTGCGCAGACCCATTCTCTCATGTCTAGGCGACTCAGGCCTATCGCGCTAAATTTGAACGAATGTAAAATAAAACGTAGATCTACGTTTGGGGCAGTACGCACGTGAACTTATATCTACGTGTGGACAGTTTAAGGGTTAATATATTTATAGATGGGGTGGGATTAAATTATGGGGAATCAAATACAAAATGGGAGTTGACACAGTTACTTTTTGCTGATGATACTGTACTTTTGGGAGATTCTAAAGAAAAGTTGCAAAGGTTAGTGGACGAGTTTGGGAGGGTGTGTAAAGGTAGATAGTTGAAAGTGAACATAGATAAGAGTAAGGTGATAAGGGTATCAAACGATTTAGATAAAGAAAATTGGATATCACATTGGAGAGGAGTATGGAAGAGGTGAATGTTTTCAGATATTTGGGAATTGACTTGTCAGTGGTGGGTTTATGAAAGATGAGGTTAACCATAGAATTGATGAAGGAAAAAAGGTGAGTGGTGCGTTGGGGTGTCGGTGGAGACAAAAAACGTTATCCATGGAGACAAAGAAGGGAATGTACAAAAGTATTGTGGTACCAGCACTTATATGGGTGTGAAGCTTGGGTTGTAAATGCTGCAGCGAGGAGGGGGCTGGAGGCAGTGGAGATGTCGTGTCTAAGGGCAATGTGTGATGTTAGAAGCTGAAGAGGGGTTATTGAGGTGGTTTGGTCATTTGGAGAGAATGGAGCAAAGTAGTATGACTTGGGGAGCGTTTAAATCTGTAGGGAAATGAAGGCAGGGTCGTCCTCGAAAAGGTTGGAGGAAGGGGTAAGGGAGGTTTTGTGGCCGAGGGTCTTGGACTTCCAGCAAGCGTGTGTGAGCATGTTAGATAGGAGTGAATGGAGACAAATGATTTTTGGGACCTGACGAGCTGTTGGAGTGTGAGCAGAGTAATATTTTGTGAAGGGATTCAGGGAAACCGGTTAGCCGGACTTGAGTCCTGGAAATGGGAAGTACAATGCCTGCACTTTAAAGGAGGGGTTTTGGATATTGGCCATTTGGAGGGACATCTAAACTTGGTATCAAGACATTTTTTTTTTTTTTTAACATTTTGACTGTCGGAGACCCCTTTCTGAAACTGTCATTTCATGTCGCAAAATATTTGAAAAAAAAAATATTTTTTCTTATAAAAATGTTAAGATTATTTTTATGATTGTTTAAGGGGCAGTATGACCTGTTTCCGAGCACGAGCAAAAAAAAATTCGAAAAATTATGAAAATTGAGTTAATCTTATAGAAAAATACCTTAACTCTCTGGCAACAAAATGGTACAAGAATCATGTAATATGACGTTTATACAAGGAATTATAGTAATTTATATAATTTATGGTGACGGCGATGTGTACAACTCGCCTGCTCTCAGCTCGTATATTTTTAGAAATTTTTTACATTTTTTTCTTTGCTGTTTCGTGTATTATTCATTCTACTGGTATAATTTACGATTTGGCATCATGTGAGAGTGGGCGGAGCTTATACGTAGTCTACCAGCCAATCAGGAACGATCTGGGAATATTTGCTGACGCAGGCAGAATTCCCGCTCTGAGCCGCACCATATATTATTTATTACGCTAATATCAATTCTACGGCTTATTTATCTAACACAATTGATCTACTATGAAATAATAAACACTATAAATAACATATAAACGTGTTATATGCTCCAGCATGAATAAAAATGAGCCTTAATATAGCGTGGTCTCTATCAGCAATATGGGTATAAAAATGATTCCCCTTCCCATAACATGTTCTTTGGCCCGTGAGTAAGAGAAAACGGAGTTTTAGAGGCTAACTACACTAAAACATTAGTTTAACAAGGAAAATATTGAAACACAAGTGATTTTCTCGAAAAAAAAAAAATTCCTGAGGCGGGTGGCCGGCGCCGTTCCAGGCGCTTTCCAGGCGAATATCTCGGAAGTAAGTTATTGACTTATTTTACTTAGGTGAGCCTTTACTGTTTGATTAAATTAAATAATATTCACAGGAATCGTAAAAATATGATTGTTCTTTTTTTTAATGACGCACTTTTGGAAATATTCCAAATATTTTGGGATTTATTTGAGAGTAAAGGGCAGATATTTTTTCAACATTCAAGCAGTTACATACTTTATTTTTTTGTGGAATAAAGATAAGATGTTTACAGGAAAGTGAGTCAACAAAAAATCGTATTAGCATTGTTCTTTCGGTACCAAGTCCCAAAACAACCTTACGTAGTGACATACAGTGGACCCCCGAGTTTCGTAAGGTTCTTACTTCGTAAACATCGTGTTTCGTAAGCTTTTTACGATTTCGAGAATCATAAAACCGCTCGTGTTTCGTAACTTATTAGACCTGTCCGCCTGCTCCGCGCCTGCGCGGGATGCAGGACGCCGCCAGTGAAGCGTTGTTTACCATTGAGAGAACATTACCTAGCTCGCTCTTTCAAACATTCACACTACATTTGGTGTTTTTTTTGGTGCTTTAGTGATTGTCAATGTGAAATAAGTCACCATGGGTCCAAAGAAGCTTCCTAGTGGCACCCCTGTGGTAAAGAAAGTGAGGAACACCATCAAACTTAAGAAAGAGATTATAGAAAAATATGAGAGTGGCGTACGTCTGAGTGATCTTGCCAGGATGTACAACAAAACCCCTTCTACTATCAGCTCTATCCTGGCAAAGACAAATGAGATCAAGGAAGCTAATGTTGCAAAAGGGGTTGATATGTTAACGAAAA
>WNWK01053702.1:0-11793 GCA_009830355.1 Cherax destructor | reverse complement strand
TAGCTCCAACCAACCCAACCCAATACCCTTAAAAACAAGGCAGGAGATATAACTAACCTACCACCTTTCATGTATAGAAAAGCTTCCCAAGTACTATCACCAATATGTAATTTCAACAATCTTTAACAAATCCATCGAAAACTCCACCTTCCCATCAATTTTAAAAATAGCGAGGGTCATCACGATCCACAAAGGAGGAGATGAAGCAGACTTGAATAACTATAGACCAATATCTAACTTACCTCTGCTCTCTAAAATCTTTGAAAAAATAATTCATAGGCAGATCTATTCTTATCTCGTCTCACACAACATACTCAACCCGTCAGTTTGGATTCAGAACTAATTAAAGCACAAATGATGCTATTATACACATTCTAAAACTAATATACACCGCTCTCGAGAATATAGAAGTCTCGCTGGGAATCTTCATTGATTTACGTAAAGCTTTTGATACAGTCGACCATGATTTGCTGCACATTAAATTAACACACTATAGCATAAGAGGGCACTCCCTCAACTGCCTAAAGTCATACCTTAGTAACAGAAGCCAATATTTGTACTCAAATAGAGCTAACTCTTCCACACAACCAATTACAGTCGGGGTCCCGCAAGGAAGTGTCCTTGGCCCACTCCTTTTCCTCATTTACATCAATGACCTACCAAATGTGTCACAACTACTCAAACCCATATTATTTGCAGATGACACTACATACATCTTCTCTCATCCAAACCCAGTCATACTGGCCAACACTGTTAATACTGAATTGCAGAAAATATCTACCTGGATGATGACTAATAAGCTAACTCTTAATACTGACAAAACCTATTTCTTTCAGTTTGGAAACAGAGCTACAAATGTTCCACTCAACATAACGCTAAACGGTTCACCCATCACAAGACTCACAGAGAGAAAATTCCTAGTGAAGTGTTATACAAAAATATGCCTCAATTCTTCAATAGTGCTATAACCAAAACGTGCAAAACAAAACCGTGTTCAACGACAGTCTACTGTACTATACTGCAGTTTTCCCTAAAGTGCCAAACATGCATTTGTTTGTTTGTGCATGTGTGCATGTGTGTGTAGTTTTTTCTATCTAGGTCTTAATTATAATTGTCTTTTGTTAAAAAAATTACTCCAATAAATTTTGAAACTGTAGTACAGGTTGGCCATCAGTAATCCGGTATCATCGGGACTTGTAGGGTGCCAGATTAGTGATTTTGCCAGATTACAGAGTGGTTAGGTTAGAATACACTTAACCCAACGGCGATATTTACACATCTGCAATTTCACCACTTTATGCCCATTCCATTGTTCCAGTCTACCAAACTCATAGCTATTTCGCTAGTATTCCTTCTATTCTGTCGATTGAGTACAAGAAACTGCCTATTCACCTATTTCAACTACCCAATAAAGTGGTCAGAAATCAGTAATTTGGCAAATTTCACACACGCCCCGGTGGCCTGATGGACACGCCCCGGTGGTCTGATGGCTAAAGCTCTCGCCTGATGCACGGAGGGCCCGGGTTCAATTCCCGGCGGGGCGGAAACATTTCGAAGTGTTTCCTTACACACACACACACACACACACACATACATACAACAGGCCTAGTGTCAAATCGACATGTGCCTAGGACAAAATGGTAACTAACAAATTTCAAAAGATGCCAATTTGAAAATTGGGTCCAGAATAAACAATGCAGACATTCCTAGCACTAAAATAACATTTTTTTTCTGTTCGTTATGCTTGCCTTCCATTTTGAATTTTTATTCTCAAAAAATAGAAGATTTACTCTTATGCAGACTACAGCATTATTGTAATAATTGTATAAATAATGTCAACCCATTCATGACATGCATATTAGATAAGCCGTAGAGTTTATATTAGTGTCATGTTGAAGGACTATCTTGCCCTGTCCAAACACACTCCCCTGCTGCCGCCACAATTCTTAACATACACCAGAAACAAACCTTTCTGGAACACTTTTTTGAGCGACAGGGGTCCAGTGACTCTCATTAAAAAAAACAAAGAAGGGAAGTAATCCCAGAAAAGGACTTGGTACCTGAAGTCTTTATGGAAGGGGATTCCTACAAGACCAGGACCCACAAGTAACCGACGGTGACGTCATTTGTTTACTCTTGAACATCGGCAAAAATCGAACATTTCCGCTACTTTGAGCTCAATTTTAAGGTACGTTTTTCATGAATCCAATCACAATTATATTTATTTCTGTAATATATCTTTCATTCTATCACATGAGACCAAAAAGCGAGAATACAACCATACAAACCATATGAAAACACACAGCAAAATTCGCTGTTTTACACCAAAAGCAGAGTCGCTTTTTTTCTCATTATACACTGCATGCTGCAGGATTTTTTTTATATAGTGTACACTTACCACACAGACCTATTCTCTCATATGTAAGTCAAAATTTAGTCACGTCTCCAAGCCCCGCTTGCTTTCCATTTTTATTTTTTATTCATACAAAAAATAGAAGATTTACTGTTATGCAGACTACTGAATTATTGTAATAATTGTATAAATAATGTCACCCCATTCGTGACTGCGTATTAGACCGGCCAGTTGGACATGGTTAACCTGTAATACTATAATGCTCATAATTTCATTTTAATTTTAATCACAGTGCAAAAATTAAATATAAATTACAAGCAGATAATCATTTTTTTTATTAACACATCGGCCGTTTCCCACTTTCATCATCATTCACTCCATCACTGTCTTGCCAGAGGCTTGCTTAAACTACAGTTATAAAACTGCAACATTAACACCCCTCCTTCAGAGTGCAGGCACTGTACTTCCCATCTCCTGGGCTCAAGTCTGGCCTGCTGGTTTCCCTGAATCACTTCATGTTACCTTGCTCACACTCCAAAAGCACGTCAAGTCCTAAAAATCATTTGTCTCCATTCACTCCTATATAACATGCTCACGAATGCTTGCTGGAAGTCCAAGCCTTTCGCACACAAAACCTCTTTTACCCTTTCCCTCCAACCTTTCCTAGACCGATCCCTACCACGCCTTCCCTCCACTACAGATTTATACACTCTCGAAGTCCTTCTATTTTGTTCCATCTCTACATGTCTGAACAATCTCAGTAACCCCTCCTCAGCCCTCTGGATAATAGTTTTGGTAATCCCACACCTCCAAACTACATATTCTCTGCATTATATTTACACCGCACATTGACCTCAGACATGACATCTCCACTGCCTCCAGCCTTCTTCTCGTTGCAACATTCATCACCCATGCTTCACACCCATATAAGAGCGTTGGTATAACTATACTCTCATACAGTTCCCTTTTTGCTTTCATGGATAATGTTCTTTGTCTCCACAGACTCCTCAGTGCACCACTCACCTTTTTTCCCTCGTCAATTCTATGATTCACCTCATCCTTCATAGACCCATCTGCTGACATGTCCACTCCCAGACATCTGTATATATTCACCTCCTCCATACTCTCTCCCTCCAATCTGATATCCAATCTCCTGTTACCTAATCTTTTTGTTATCCTCATCACCTTACTCTTTCCTATATTCACTTTTAATTTCCTTCTTTTACATACCCTACTAAACTCATCCACCAACCTCTGCAACTTCTCTTCAGAATCTCCCAAAAACACAGCGTCATCAGCAAAGAGCAACTGTGACAACGCCCATTTTGAGTTAGATTCTTTATCTTTTAACCCCACACCTCTTGCCAACACCCAAGCATTCACTTCTCTTACAACTCCATCTATAAATATATTGAACAACCACGGTGACATCACACATCCTTGTCTAAGGCCACTTTTACTGGGAAATAATCTCCCTCTCTCCTACATACTCTAACCTGAGCCTCAATATCCCCGTAAAAACTTTTCACTGCTTTCAATATCCCACCTCCTATTCCATACATTTGCAACATCTGCCACATTGCTCCCCTTTCCACCCTGTCATACGTCTTTTTCAAATCTATAAATGCCACAAAAACCTCTTTACTCTTATCTAAACACTGTTCACCTATATGTTTCACTGTAAACACTTGGTCTACACACACCCTACTCTTCCTAAAGCCTCCTTGTTCATCTGCTATCCTGTTCTCCATCTTACTCTTAATTATATTATTTACATTCAATGTTACATAATGTTTCACAACAAATCCATTAATTAAAAATGAAAAGTTAGCAAAGTTTCAGTTCATCCTGGACTATTATAAAGCTGTGACAGATTAAGAAAAATAAAACACATCCATAAATCAGATCAGGAAAATGAGAGGTGAGGAGACAGACATGGTTGATTCAACTCTTGTCTGTTCCCAAATTAAGATAATAATTATTATAATTCATTAGTAAATGAGAGGTTTTTACTTAACAAAAAAAAAGTGTAATTGTGAGAAAGAATAGTGGGTAATTAAGCAATCACTCAGGGCTGAGAGACTAGACCCCCCTGACCTCCCACACAGGAGCAGCCAGGGTCACCATCTACTCAAACACTGCCAAGACTAAGAATAATGTTAGGCGCGTTGTGAATAAAGACCAATTCAGCAAGATGGAATATAAGAAGGCTTGAAAGGGCCCAGCTTATGGAATGTATGCAGTCTTTAATATAATCAAAACAAAAGAATTACTACTGTTTGTGTTCTATAAGTCAGTTTTTGCAAAGGGAGTTACTAGTTTCATCTATGTATTGAAGAAGTACACAAAGCAAGTGTGGCAAGAGAAGTATGAACCAGATTGTTTCAAAATTCACCAAATGTAATTTGTGGGTTTATTGTGACTCGAGTCTGTCATGATACTGTATCTATTACAATATTTATCCTAGAAAGCTAAATTAATTTAATATTGCTGAAGCTAAGTCTGATATGAAATAGACAATGGTACCTATAAAATTGTGTCTACATAGTAGGTAGTAGGTTGGTAGACAGCAACCACCCAGGGAGGTACTACCATCCTGCCAGGTGACTGTGAAACAGAAACCTGAAACTGTTTTACATGATGGTAGGATTGCTGGTGTCTTTTTTCTGTCTCATAAACACGCTGGATAACAGGTATATCTAGCTACTTCTACTTACACTTTAGGTCACACTACACTGGCATACACATGCATATATATACATACACACATCTAGGTTTTTCTTCTTTTTCTTAATAGCTCTTGTTCTTTTTATTTTCTCTATTGTCCATGGGGAAGTGGAAAAGAATCTTTCCTCCGTAAGCCATGCGTGTCGTATGAGGCAACTAAGATGCCGGGAGCAATGGGCTAGTAACCCCTTCTCCTGTACAAATCTACTAAAAACGAGAAGAAGAAAAACTTTATAAAATTGGGTTGTCTGAATGTGCGTGGATGTAGTGCGGATGATAAGAAAGAGATGATTGCCGATGTTATGAATGAAAAGAAGTTGGATGTCCTGGCCCTAAGCGAAACAAAGCTGAAGGGGTAGGCGAGTTTCAGTGGGGAGAAATAAATGGGATTAAGTCAGGAGTATCTGAGAGAGTTAGAGCTAAGGAAGGGTAGCAATAATGTTGAAGGATCAGTTATGGAAGGAAAAGAGGGAATATAAATGTGTAAATTCAAGGATTATGTGGATTAAAATAAGGGTCGGATGCGAAAAGTGGGTCATAATAAGCGTGTATGCACCTGGAGAAGAGAGGAGTGTAGAGGAGAGAGAGAGATTTTGGGAGATGTTAAGCGAATGTATAGGAACTTTTGAACCAAATGAGAGAGTAATTGTGGTAGGGGACCTAAATGCTAAAGTGGGAGAAACATGCAGAGAGGGTGTAGTAGGTAAGTTTGGGGTGCCAGGTGTAAATGATAATGGGAGCCCTTTGATTGAACTTTGTATAGAAAGGGTTTAGTTATAGGTAATACATATTTTAAGAAAAAGAGGATAAATAAGTATACAAGATATGATGTAGGGCGTAATGACAGTAGTTTGTTGGACTATGTATTGGTAGATAAAAGACTGTTGAGTAGACTTCAGGATGTGCATGTTTATAGAGGGGCTACAGATATATCAGATCACTTTTTAGTTATAGCTACAGTGGGAGTAAAAGGTAGATGGGATACAAGGAAAATAGAATCAGTAAGTAAAAGAGAGGTGAAGGTTTATAAACTAAAAGAGGAGGCAGTTAGGGTAAGATATAAACAACTATTGGAGGATAGATGGGCTAGTGAGAGTGTAGGCAATGGGGTCGAAAATGTATGGGGTAGATTTAAAAATGTAGTGTTAGAGTGTTCAGCAGAAGTTTGTGGTTACAGGCGAGTGGGTGCAGGAGGGAAGAGGAGCGATTGGTGGAATGATGATGTAAAGAGAGTAGTAAGGGAGAAAAAGTTAGCATATGAGAGGTTTTTACAAAGTAGAAGTGATGCAAGGAGGGAAGAGTATATGGAGAGAAAAGAGAGGTTAAAAGAGTGGTGAAGCAATGTAAAAGAGAGCAGATGAGAGAGTGGGTGAGATGTTATCAGCAAATTTTGTTGAAAATAAGAAAAAGTTTTGGAATGAGATTAATAAGTTGAGGAAGCCTAGAGAACAAATGGATTTGACAGTTAAAAATAGGAGAGGAGAGTTATTAAATGGAGAGTTAGAGGTATCGGGAAGATGGAGAGAATATTTTGAGGATTTGTTAAATGTTGATGAAGACAGGGAAGCTGTGATTTCGTGTGTAGGGCAAGGAGGAATAACATCTTGTAGGAGTGTGGAAGAGCCAGTTGTGGGTGTAGGGGAAGTTCGTGAGGCAGTGGGTAGAATGAAAGGGGTAAGGCAGCTGGGATTGATGGGATAAAGATAGAAATGTTAAAAGCAGGTGGGGATATAATTTTGGAGTGGTTGGTGCTATTATTTAATAAATGTATGGAAGAGGGTAAGGTACCTAGGGATTGGCAGAGAGCGTGTATTGTTCCTTTGTATAAAGGCAAAGGGGACAAAAGAGAGTGCAAAAATTATAGGGGAATAAGTCTGTTGAGTGTACCTGGTAAAGTGTATGGTAGAGTTATTATTGAAAGAACTAAGAGTAAAACAGAAAGCAGGATAGCAGATGAACAAGGGGGCTTTAGGAAAGGTAGGGGTGTGTAGACCAAGTGTTTACAGTGAAACATATAGGTGAACAGTATTTGGATAAGGGTAAAGATGTTTTTGTGGCATTTATGGATTTGGAAAAGGCGTATGATAGGGTAGATAGGGGGCAATGTGGCAGATGTTGCAGGTGTATGGAATAGGAGGAAGGTTACTGAAAGCAGTGAAGAGTTTTTATGAGGATAGTGAGACTCAGGTTAGAGTGTGTAGGAGGGAAGGGGACTATTTCCCAGTAAAAGTGGGCCTTAGACAAGGATGTGTGATGTCACCGTGGTTGTTCAATATATTTATAGATGGGGTTGTAAGAGAAGTGAATGCGAGGGTCTTGGCAAGAGGTGTTGGGCTAAAAGATAAAGAAGCAAATACAAAGTGGGAGTTGTCACAGTTGCTTTTTGCTGATGACACTGTGCTTTGGGAGATTCTGAAGAGAAGCTGCAGAGGTTGGTGGATGAATTTGGTAGGGTGTGTAAAAGAAGAAAATTGAAAGTGAATATAGGAAAGAGTAAGGTGATGAGGATAACAAAAGAATAGGTGACGAAAGATTGGATATCAGATTGGAGGGAGAGAGTATGGAGGAGGTGAATGTATTCAGATATTTGGGAGTGGACATGTCGGCGGATGGGTCTATGAAGGATGAGGTGAATCATAGAATTGATGAGGGGAAAAGGGTGAGTGGAGCACTTCGGAGTCTGTGGAGACAAAGAACCTTGTCTATGGAAGTAAAGAGGGGAATGTATGAGAGTATAGTTATACCAACGCTCTTATATGGGTGTGAAGCATGGGTGATGAATGTTGCAACGAGGAGAAGGCTGGAGGCAGTGGAGATGTCATGTCTGAGGTCAATGTGTGGTGTGAATATAATGCAGAGAATTCGGAGTTTGGAAATTAGGAGGAGGTGGGATTACCAAAACGATTGTCCAGAGAGCTGAGGAGGGGTTGTTGAGGTGGTTTGGACATGTAGAGAGAATGGAACGAGACAGAGTGACTTCGAGAGTGTATAAATCTGTAGTGGAGGGAAGGCGGGGTAGGGGTCGGCCTAGGAAAGGTTGGAGGGAGGGGTAAAGGAAGTTTTGTGTGCGAGGGCTTGGACTTCCAGCAAGCATGTGTGAGCGTATTTGATAGGAGTGAATGGAGGCATATGGTTTTAATACTTGACGTGCTGTTGGAGTGTGAGCAAAGTAACATTTATGAAGGATTCAGGAAACCGGCAGGCCGGACTTGAGTTCTGGAGATGGGAAGTACAGTGCCGGCACTCTGAAGGAGGGGTGTTAATGTTGCAGTTTTATAACTGTAGTGTAAAGCACCCTTCTGGCAAGACAGTGATGGAGTGAATGATGATGAAAGTTTTCTTTTCGGGCCACCCTGCCTTGGTGGGAATCGGCCGATGTGTTAATAAAATAAAAATAAAATATGTAAAGGACATATTGGACATAAAGGACACACTGTTTTAGATATGTAGCATGTACAATACATATGATATACAGTATAATGATATGAAATTACCTTCTTTGGAATTGCTCCTTCAGCCATCTTCACAACACTGTAGCTCACTATCTGTAAAGGAAGTGCTTATCACTATACTTTACCTCAATGAACCTCTACTGACATTTAATAACAACAAATGCAAATGTTAAATTAACTCTTTGTTGAATATTTATGATCAAACAAACACAAATTTATGAAAATATACAAGATAAAACTAGCATCTTTCAACACAAGATAAAACTAGCATTTTACAACACAAGATAAAACTAGCCTCTTACAACACAAGATAAAACTAGCATCTTACAACACAAGATAAAACTAGCATCTTACAACACAAGATAAAACTAGCATCTTACAACACAAGATAAAAACTAGCATCTTTCAACACAAGATAAAACTAGCATCTTACAACACAAGATAAAACTAGCATCTTACAACACAAGATAAAACTAGCATCTTACAACACAAGATAAAACTAGCATCTTACAACACAAATAAAACTAGCATCTTTCCATACAAGTTAAAAACAGAAGCATTGTGGGCAATCTTTTAATTAACTTACTATTAATTATCAATTAATTATGCTATAATAGACTAAATGGTAAAAATTATAGTAATCAATTTACAAAATAAGTATAATTGAGAATTTAAGCAATGAAATTTGAACATAAGATGAACATAATAATTTATTATTTGTAGTACTGCAATTACTAAATCAGATCAAACAAATCAAATCAATTATTTGTATTGCAATAACAGTTTATATGGTCATTAGATGAGTTACAGAGAGTACAAGGGTACAAAATAATGGATTATTTTATTAGGCAATGCTATAGAAACAAAGTTAGCTAAGGATGCATTATGATAACATGTTTATACATTTATGAGATATAAGTTTCAACATTTGCATAATTTAAGAAGCATTCCAGACTACAACATCCCACCCATACTACAAAGTGCAGACTATACCTTCAGAGTTCACATCCAGCTACTTTGATTCTCTTCACTCCTGTCATAAACACTACCATGCTCAAACTCTGCTTTGATTCTCTTCACTCCTGTCATAAACACTACCATGCTAAAACTCTGCTTTGATTCTCTTCACTCCTGTCATAAACACTACCATGCTCAAACTCTGCTTTGATTCTCTTCACTCCTGTCATAAACACTACCATGCTCAAACTCTGCTTTGATTCTCTTCACTCCTGTCATAAACACTACCATGCTAAAACTCTGCTTTGATTCTCTTCACTCCTGTCATAAACACTACCATGCTCAAACTCTGCTTTGATTCTCTTCACTCCTGTCATAAACACTACCATGCTCAAACTCTGCTTTGATTCTCTTCACTCCTGTCATAAACACTACATGCTAAAACTCTGCTTTGATTCTCTTCCTCCTGTTATAAACACTACCATGCTAAAACTCTGACAAATGTCAAATCCCCAAAGCACTTGTCCCTTTAACACTCCTATAATCTAATGTTCCTGAAATCAGTTTCTAGTATTGTACACTATAATTTAACCTTTAACTGGGACATTACAGTTTGGCTTCACGCCAAGAAAAGTATGACTGAGGCAATTCTTTAAATGCCTGACTCTGTTTATCTCTTGAAAATACTAAACTAAACACATAATAGGCCTCTTTACTGTCGCTCACATACAGATATATTACAGAAAAGATATATTACAGAAATAGATGGGATTTTGATTGCTTTCACAACGAAAAGTACTTTGAAATTGAGCTCAAAGTAGCTGAAATATTTGATTTTTGCCGATGTTCAAGAGTAAACAAATGACGTCACTGTCCAATACCTGTTCAAGTGGCCATTCCAATATGCACTCACGAATGTGTTGACATTATTTGTACAATTATTACAATAATGCAGTAGTTTGCATAACAGTAAATCTTCTATTTTTTTGTGTGAATAAGAATTCCAAATGGTGAGCAAGAGTATTATTATAAGAATACGTACTACTACTACTACTACTACTACTACTAATAATAATAATAATAATAATAATAATAATAATAATAATAATAATAATAATAATAATAATAATAATAATAATAATAATAATAATATGTATAATATAATAATTGTATACGTAATAATATATGTAATATAATATAAATTATTATAAGAATATACGTATAATAAATAATACGTAATTATAATAGTAATAATAATACAATAAGTGAGTTTCAGATCCCCACCACAAGATGGCAGTGTGTATCAAACATCACAACGGCCTCACTACTCATATACGGAATATTTCATTCATTCTAGTGTATATATCATGTTTCTATGTTATTTATATTGTTTATTATGTCATATTAGATGAATTGTGATAGATAAATAAGCCGTAGAGTTAATATTAGGGAAATTATTTAGGATTTTGTGTCCTGAAATTCCACTGGAACTGATTAATTCCATTTCAATTAATTTAAATGAAGAAATCGACTCGCAAACGAGCAAATCCAGTTGCGAACAAGGTCATGGAACGGATTAAACTCGTTAGTGGAGGTTCCACTGTAAATCTATGTGATTGAGGCCAGTGCCACATACAATAAAAGGGAGAAGGAATGGGAGAGGATGATATTGGGGATCAGCGAGGAATGGAGAAAAGGATAGCTGAGGGAGAGCAGAAAATGGAAATGCAAGTCAAAAGCAAAAGCCAAGATCCAGATCTTAGAAATGAAGCTGCAGAGACTGACACAGAGTAGAGACAAAAATACCTGCTCAGAAACGGCACTTCGAGCTTGTGCATCAGACACAGTTAAAGGGAATGCGGAGAGAAAGAAGAACTCGTGTATGCACAGGTACTGTCAGACACAAGTAGGGCCCGAAACAAGACGAGTAGAATAGTAACAACACACGAGAGGGATATAGAAAAAGCAGCCAGGGACAAGAAGGGTACCACAGTAACAACACATGAGAGCACAGTAACAACACATATGAGGGTAGACAAAGCAGCAGAAACACTAAACGCAGAGATCCCAACAATATACTGCAGTGGACACATGAACAGGACGGACAACAGAGGAACACAGGGCTAAAATCACGACAGAACCGAAGATGCTAATGCATCTCTGACGAAGCAAGGGAGACACAGTAGGAGGAAAGGGAGAAGTCGATCTTTATCTACTACCTTCAGGAAGTCGAAGGAACACCCATGACAAAAGGAAACAGGAGGAGAATGAAAGGATTAAAGGTATCATGTTTAGCAACAGGGG
>WNWK01053701.1:0-11793 GCA_009830355.1 Cherax destructor | reverse complement strand
ACACCTGCAACATCTGCCACATTGCCCCCTATCTACCCTATCATACGCCTTTTCCAAATCCATAAATGCCACAAAAACATCTTTACCCTTATCCAAATACTGTTCACTATATGTTTCACTGTAAACACTTGTTCTACACACCCCTACCTTTCCTAAAGCCCCTTGTTCATCTGCTATCCTGCTTTCTGTTTTACTCTTAATTCTTTCAATAATAACTCTACCATACACTTTACCAGGTACACTCAACAGACTTATTCCCCTATAATTTTTGCACTCTCTTTTGTCCCCTTTGCCTTTATACAAAGGAACAATACACGCTCTCTGCCAATCCCTAGGTACCTTACCCTCTTCCATACATTTATTAAATAATAGCACCAACCACTCCAAAATTATATCCCCACCTGCTTTTAACATTTCTATCTTTATCCCATCAATCCCAGCTGCCTTACCCCCTTTCATTCTACCCACTGCCTCACGAACTTCCCCTACACGTACGTATGTATTCTTATAATAATACTCTTGCTTACCATTTGGAATTTTTATTCACACAAAAAATAGAAGATTTACTGTTATGCAGACTATTGCATTATTGTAATAATTGTACAAATAATGTCAACCCATTCGGAAAGGTATTGGACAGTGACGTCATTTGTTTACTCTTGAACATCGACAAAAATTAAACATTTCAGCTACTTTGAGCTCAATTTCAAGGTACTTTTCGTTGTGAAAGCAATCAAAATCATATCTATGTCTGTAATATATCTTCCATTCTATCAATTGAGACCAAAAAAAACAAAAAAACGAGAATACAACCATAAAAACCATACGAAAATATTCCGCTAAGGGCCAGCTAAGGCTGAGAAGTGAACTCAGTTATTTACAGTCAGATTTCTTTCAATTTTGGTGTACATTAAGAAACATCTTTCCATTATACATTGCCCAAGTTTCAATAAGATAGTCCAACAAACAAATGAGATCCAATTCCCTAGATCAAGGGCAAGAGCCCCTCACCAGCATCAAGGAACCTCCCTTGAGGCCCACTCGCATCTGGAAATTTCGCTCGCCTATGGAAGCAAAAAATCGACCGATCGACTACTCGTATCTGGAAAAACTCGCATGTGGATGCGCTCGTTAGTAGAGGTTCCACTGTATATGTCTTTTTTCTTTAATTGCAATTATTTACTATATATTTTTTTAAATACATATTTACTATTTGTCCATTTTCCAATTTCAATTCTATATACAGTATTATTAATCATTTTAATTGCTTAAAATTTGTTTAAAACCATTTTTTACTATTAGTCCATTTTATTTTTGTACAATTAATCTCTATACGTATTCTCTTAGAATAGTTCTTTACATTCAATTACGTACTTTATATTGCTTTTTATAAATTCTAAAATTACAACCAGTGCAATATTGAATCCAAATAATTGTTCCATAACAATTTAATACTAGTCATAGTAATTATTCCAACCATTTCAATAGCCAGTTCAACAGTAAATCATCAACATTGTAAAAATATCTTATATCTCTGTGACTAGTGTTTAAAATTGTATTAATCCAATATCTAGTAAGATTAATTAATCAAGTATCATATTATTAGGTTTAGCATAATACAGTGGACCCCCGAGTAACGAACACCCCGGAAATCGTACAATTATGTAAGTACAGTGGAACCCCGGTTAACGAACACCCCGGAAATCGTGCAATTATGTAAGTACAGTGGTACCTCGAGTTACGATGGTCCCCAAAATCGCCCTTTTATGTAAGTTTATTTTTTTAAATGCTTTTGTAAGTATATTTTTGGGGGTGTAAAAGGACTAGTCTATTTTACATTATTCCTTATGGGGATAAATTTGTTTGGTAATGGCACTTGAACAGCATTCTCGAACGAAAAAATATCGTAACTCGAGGTACCACTGTATAATATTGTAAGTGCTTGTGGAAGTGTATTTTTGGGGGTCTGAAATAGACTAACCTAAATGACATTTTTTCTAAGGAAGTAAATTCGCTCGGTAATGGCATTTGAGCAGGCTTCTGCAATGAATTTTTCGTTAACCGGGTTCCACTGTATAATATTGTAAGTACTTTTGTAAGTGTATTTTTGGGGGTCTGAAATGGACTAACCTACTTGACATTATTTCTTAAGAGAGTAAATTCGTTCAGTAATTGCACTTGAGCAGGCTTCTGGAATGAATTTTGTTCGTTACTCGGGGGTCCACTGTACATTGTTCTTAAGTCTAATTATAGAATCACACTAAATCTTATGATTACAAGCAGTGATCCTGATATCAACCTCTTATTAAATGACTTACATGAATCAAATAGCAACTGTAATTATTACGTTAAGTAAAAGGACACAAATGCAACTAATGTGACATTTTATTGTGGCAATGTTTCGCTCTCCAGGAGCTTTTTCAAGCCGTTACAAGCGATACATGGACATACATAGTATTACACCTCACTCTCCAAGTGAGGTGTAATACTAGTGGTGGTAGAAGTAGTAGTGATATAAGTTGTAGTAGTAGTAGTAATACAATAAGGTAGAACAATTAATTTGCACATGAGTAAAGGTGATAAAACAATTACATGGGTAGTATAAAAATAGGTCAGACAAATATTTCTGCTGGAGGTTGGAATAGAGAAGGCCTGTAGGAGTGTTCCACATCTACGATGTGCTAGTGTTGAATTAGCAGGAGAGACTATGTGATGGTAGGGTTTACTGTTTTCAGGAGGATTCTTGCTAAGACTTCAGAGATGGTGAAGCTGCCTTTGTTTTGTTTGTGTTAGAAACAGCGATAAGTGCTGATTCAAGGCACTTGCATCTACGGAAATTAGTTTCTTTGATTACTAGTCGGGCGTCTTTGAATTTCATGAGATGATTGTAATTATTACACAGCAGATCAAGCAAAGACATTACTCAGAGCAACAATAACATAACTATCTTTAATTACAATGTTAGATCGTTGAGCAAACATTACGATGACCTCACAGCACTACTCAAATCCCTGCATACAGTGGACCCTCAGTTAACGAAAGGTTCTGTTAACGAAAGCTTCGGAAACCGATAGCTTTTTTCGTAATCAGTTAGCGAAAAATTCCTCGGTTACCGAAAGGTATTAGACGTGTCCGCCTGCTCCGTGCAAGCGCAGGACGCCAGTGAAGCGTTGTTTACCATTGAGAGAACATTACCTAGCACGCTCTTTCAAAGATTCACAATATATTTGGTGTCTTTTTTGGTGGTTTAGTTATTGTCACTGTGAAATAAGTCACCATGTGTCCAAAGAAGCTTCCTAGTGGCACCCCTGTGGTAAAGAGAGTGAGGAACACCATCGAACTGAAGAAGGAAATCATAGAAAAATATGAGAGTGGTGTACGTCTGAGTGATCTTGCCAGGATGTACAAGAAAACTCCATCTACTATCGGCACTATCCTGGCACAGAGAAATGAGATCAAGGAAGCTAATGTTGCAAAAGGGGTTAATTTGTTAACAAAACAAAGATCGAAAACAGTGGATGAGGTTGAGAAGTTGTTGTTGGTGTGGATCCATGAAAAACAGAGAGCGGGTGATAGTATTTCTATGGCGATAATTTGTGAAAAGGCAAGGAAGTTGCTAACAGATCTTGTGAAGACAATGCCTGGAACCAGTGGTGAGGAGAGTGATTTTAACCCTTTCACTGTTTCGGACGTATATATACGTCTTACGAGCCAATGTTTCGGACGTATTTATACGCCTAAATTCTAGCGGTCTCAAATCAAGCAGGAGAAAGCTGGTAGGCCCACATGTGAGAGAATGGGTCTGTGTGGTCAGTGTGCGCAGTATAAAAAAATCGGGCAGCCACTGGTGCATTGTGGGAACACCATTTCAGTAGTCCTTGTTCAGCATGCCTAGCGGTAAGAATTATTTGACTCCTTGGCGCATCTGGGACATTTCTCTTCCTCAATGATAGCTCTAACACAGATGGAAGTGTCTCTGAAGATAAATTTCATGGTTTTGATGAGTTTGTGACCGAAAGCAATGCCCAGGATACCAGAAGGAAGGAAGGAAGAAAGAAAGAAAGTAAGTAAGGAAGGAAGAGATGTGAGGAAGGAATGAAGGAAAGAAGAGATGTGAGGGGTTGATATGTTAACAAAACAAAGATCGAAAACAGTGGATGAGGTTGAGAAGTTACTGATGGTGTGGATCAATGAAAAACAGATAGCAGATGATAGTATTTCCATGGGGATAATTTGTGAAAAGGCAAGGAAGTTGCACACAGATCTTGTCAGGACAATGCCTGCAACCAGTGGTGGGGCGAGTGATTTTAAAGCCAGCAAAGGCTGGTTTGACAGGTTTAAGAAACATAGTGCCATACACAGTGTTGTGAGTCATGGTGAGGCAGCAAGCTCAGACAAACGTGCAGCTGAAAAATTTGTGCAGGAATTCCAGGGGTTCGTAGACACTGAAAAATTTGAACCCCAACAAGTGTTTGTGATGAAACAGGCCTGTTTTGGAAGAAAATGCCCAACAGGACCTTCATTACTCAGGAGGAAAAGGCACAGCCAGGATACAAGCCTATGAAAGACAGGCTAACTCTCATGATGTGTAGCAATGCCATTGGTGATTTTAAAGTGAAGCTTTTACTGGTGTATCACTCTGAAAATCCCAGAGTGTTCAAGAAACAGAGTGTTAACAAGAATAATTTGTGTGTTCATTGGAAGGCTAACACCAAGCCATTTGTCACTACGGAGATTTTCAAGGAATGGTTGACTGGAGTGTTTGGCCCTAGTGTGAAGAAATACCTCCTGGAAAAGAAATTGCCACACAAGTGCCTCCTGGTATTGGACAATGCTCCTGCTCATCCTCACAACTTGCAAGCGTTGTTGCCTGACAACTTCAATTTCATCAGAGTGAAGTTCTTGCCTCCTAACACCACTCCTCTCATCCAGCCCATGGACCAGCAGGTCATTGCAAACTTCAAGAAACTGTACACCAAAGAAGTGTTTCAGAAGTGCTTTGATGTGACCTCAGACACTGCATTGACCCTAAGAGAGTTCTGGAAAGAACACTTCAATATCGTGCATTGCATAGGCCTTATAGGTAAGGCTTGGGAGGGAGTGACTTCCAGGACTTTGAACTCTGCTTGGAGACCACTGTGGCTGGATTGAGTTGAAAAGAGGGATTTTGAAGGATTTGAGGCTGGCCCTGACCCTGACGACCCTGTGCCTGTTGTGGAACATGTTGTGGAAGATACTGTGGCATGGGGGAACAGCCTGGGGTTGGAGGTGAGGATGTGGAAGAGTTGGTGGAAGAGCACAGGGTAGAGCTAACAACTGAAGAGCTGCAAGAGCTTCATCTGGAACAGCAACAGACCACAGCTGAGGTTATTGCTTCACGGGAAGAGGGAGAGAGAGAGAAGGAGGTGCCTTCTTCAGTGCTTAAGGAGATGTGTACAAAGTGGAATGAATTGAAGACCTTTGTTGAAAAACACCACCCAGAGCAAGCTGAAAGGAGCCTTCTGTGCAACCACTTCAGTGACAGAGCCATGTTGTACTTCAGGAAAGTATTAGAGAGTCGCCAGAAACAGAGGACTGTGAACAGTTACTTCAACAGGCAGGGGTCTAGTGACTCTCAAGCTGGTCCTAGTGGCATTAAAAGACCAAGAAGGGAAGTAACCCCAGAGAGGGCTTTGACACCTGAAGTCCTTTTGGAGGGGGATTCCCCTTACAACCACTAACACCCTGCCCCTGTCATCTTCCCTTTCTTCCAGATGCCTGCAAGTCTCTTCAATAAAGGTAAGTAAATGTTATTTATATTATATTTTGTGTGAATATTTTTTGTGGAACGGATTAATTGTATTTACATTATTTCTCATGGGAAATAAGGGTTTGGATTACGAAAGGTTTGGGTTGAAAAATAGCTCCTGGAATGGATTAATTTCGTTAACCGGGGGTCCACTGTACTATAGTTTTACATACAGAAAACAATGAGAAATAAATATAAAGCACTAATTATACTGGACAAATGAAGAGTTAAATAAGTTTTACCTTTATTGAATACTTTTGTTGGTGTATTGTTTGTTTGGAGGCAGGAGAAAATAGTCTTTCAATATGACAATAATATCAACTCTACAGCTCATTTATCTAGCACAATTCATCTAATATTACATAATAAACAATATTAATAACATAGAAACATGATATAAACTCTAGAATGAATAAAACATGTCAGTACGAATCTAAGAACTGGTGGAGTGTCTTGTGTTGTTGTTGGTTATAGGGCCACTGACCATAAGCCATGGTGGTAGTCGGTTTCAGCAGAAAGCCACCACCACTATCACACAAACAATGTGCATAATTTATAACTAAGAAACATTTACACTTTAATTTATAAATAAGAAATATTTACACTTTAATTTATAAATAAGAAATATTCACACTTATATAAATAAGAAATACTTACACTTACACTTGGAGGAGATGGTGGCACAGTACTGCATTCTTGTCAGTGTCCCTATAATCTCAAACATTGTAGAAGTTAAGTTTTGTGTTGTCATTTTCTATCGATTAAGTAAGTTTATTCAGGTATACACAAATCCAGCTATATATACATTATCATACATAGCAGCATATGTGTAGAATACCTAGGATAACCCAAAAAAGTCAAGACAGAGTGACTTATTTCCATTGCTACACTTTATCACTGGCTGGTGCTATAGCCTTCATCGACTTGTGAAGCTTCTTTGGACCCATGGTGACTTATTTCACAGTGACAATCGCTAAACAACCAATAAACACAACAAATTTATTGTGAATGTTTGAAAGAGCACGCTGGGTAATGTTCTCTCAATGGTAAACAACGCTTCACTGGCGTCCTGCGCAGGCGCAGGGCAGGCGCGGGGCAGTCGGACAGGTCTGATATGTTTCGCTACACGAGTTAATTTTCGCTACACAAAAGCGTAAAAAGCTTACGTTACACGATTTTTTCGTTATATGGGCCTTTCGTTAGTCGGGGGTCCACTGTACAATGGACCATGCAGATGTTTCAGAATCGTCATGGCTGCGCAGGTGGAAATATACAACTGTGGCTGAAATGTATTTATTCCTTGGCACTGTCATGCTTATGCCACACACATATAAGAACAATATAGCAAACTACTGATCCACAGACCACTTCTTTAGCACTCCAGTCTTCTGTGACCTCCTTCCCTGCAACAGATTCACTCTGTTGCTACGAATGTTGCACTTCTCAGACAGGCATACACCAAACCGAAATGACCTCCTCTACAAAATCCGGGAACTGTTTATGTATCTAAAGCAAAAATTCAGTGCCTACTTTTATCCATTCAAGAACATTGTTGTTGACGAGTCCTTGATTCTGTTCAAACAATATATACCAAGTAAACATAATCGCTTTGGTATAAAACTGTTTGTTATGTGTGACTGTGAGACTGGTCTTGGGTTGGATGTCATTATCTACACAGGAAAAAAATACACTCGATGATACCAGGCGCATGTTGGGCATTTCTGGTGATGTTCGAAAGATGATGCAGCCATACCTTGGCAAGGGCCATACACTGTTCACAGACAACTGGTACACAAGCCCTATGCTTGCTGATTTCATACGTGTGAACAATACTGATATATGTGGAACAGTGAGAAGAAATAGAAAACACATGCCAAAGTTCACTGTAGGAAGTGTAGTGCAAGCGTTTCATGCCAATGACATCATGGCACTGTCATGGCATGACTAACGGGACGTGACATTGCTGTCAACCATCCACAGAAATGAGATGGTACAAACAGACTGACTGAGCAGGTTCAATAATCAACCTGTTGAAAAGCCAGCTGTTGTCATCAACTATACAAACAATACGCGACTAGTCGACAAGTGTGACATGATGATAGGCTTTGTTGACTGTGTGTGTAGGAGTCGCAAATGGTATATAAAAGTATTTTTCCACCTTGTGGGCATTGCAATGCTCAATGCCTTCAACATGTACGAAATAATGACTGGGAAGTGACAACGATATGCAGAATTCACCCTAAATGTCATCAAGCAGATAGCGAGAAAGTATGGTACCACACCTATACCTGCCACTTCACAGCGACCTGTCACTCCACAACAGCGACCTGTCACTCTACAACCAGAGGGGAAAGTGCCCAACCGAATAATCCCTAACTGTCACTGCCTGATACCATTACCATCTACTCCAAAGAAGAAATACTCTCAGAAAAAGTGTGTTGTATGTGCTTACAGTAAACAGCGACCCCAAGTGCAAAAAGACACAATACATGTGTCAGCAATGTGGAGTGGCACTCTGTATGAATCCATGCTTCTTCGAGTATCATACAGTGGTGGACTTCTAGAAACATAAATGGGACCTGTAAATACCTTGTACAGTGGTACCTCGAGTTACGATGGTCCCCAAAATCGCCCTTTTATGTAAGTTTATTTTTTTAAATGCTTTTGTAAGTATATTTTTGGGGGTGTAAAACGACTAGTCTATTTTACATTATTCCTTATGGGGATAAATTCGTTTGGTAATGCCACTTGAACAGCATTCTCGAACGAAAAAATATCGTAACTCGAGGTACCACTGTATATATATGTAAACAATAGTATGTGATTGAACCAGATGTACAAATTCATTTATCAGTGTGAACATGTGTGTTTGTGACAGTATGATTACTAATTCAGTACCAAACATTTGTGTCTAAACAAGAATTGGCAATGAAATCAAAAGATCTGCATCAAAACATTATTATCATAGCATGAAAACAACAGAAAATGGAAAAGAATTGAAAAAAAAAACGATAAATGTTTATTGTTTCTGCAAGCGGCAGTGCTCCATGTTGCCGACACCACATCATTTAGCATCAACTTCGCGGGCTTATATCTCGGTAAGTACTGGCCCTAAAAAAAATTTTTTAGCCTATCCTATTTCTAAAAAATGCGCTCTTCATTTAAAAAAAAAAAAATTTTTGTTTTTTTCAAAATATTCGAAGTAGTACGCAGGTGAACGTATATCTATGTGTGGACAGTTTAAGGGTTAATATTGGTAGAATTACCGACAATATGTCGAGTAAAAGGACACAAATACAACTAATGTGACATTTTATTGTGGCGACATTTCACTCTCCAGGAGCTTTATCAAGCCGTTACAAACAATACATGGACACAGAGGGTATATATAGGCTTAGAGTGAGGTGTAATACAGTCATCCCTCGGTTTTCGATTTTAATCCGTTCCAGATGGATCAGCTAAAACCAAAATCGGCGAAAAAAAAAACTATTTTCCCCATAAGAAATAATAGAAATTCAATTAATCCGTTCCAGAAACCCAGAAGTTTGGAAAAAAAAAAAATTTTGAGCCTTAAAGATAGATTTACATGCACAAATGAATGAACTGAATGTGGCACTTACCTTTATTGAAGACTGATGTTGCTGGATGGGAGAGAGGGAAGAGGGGAGAGGGCGAGACCCTAATTTTGGAAGGGAATCCCCTCCATAAGGACTCCAGGTATCAAGTCCTTATCCGGGTCACTTCCCTGCATGCCTGCTACACTCCCTCCCTGCCTGCTACACTCCCTCCCTGCCTGCTACACTCCCTCCCTGCCTGCTACACTCCCTCCGTGCCTGCCCTCCCTCCTGCCTGCTACACTCCCTCCCTGCCTGCTACACTCCCTCCCTGCCTGCTACACTCCCTGCATACATGCTACACTCCCTACATACCTGCTACACTCCCTGCATACCTGCTACACTCCTGCATACATGTTACACTCCCTGCATACCTGCTACACTCCCTGCATACCTGTTACACTCCCTGCATACATGCTACACTCCCTGCATACCTGTTACACTCCCTGCATACATGCTACACTCCCTGCATACATGCTACACTCCCTGCATACCTGTTACACTCCCTGCATACCTGCTACACTCCCTGCATACCTGCTACACTCCCTGCATACATGCTACACTCCCTGCATACCTGTTACACTCCCTGCATACATGCTACACTCCCTGCATACCTGCTACACTCCCTGCATGCATGTTACACTCCCTGCATACCTGCTACACTCCCTGCATACCTGTTACACTCCCTGCATACATGCTAAAATCCCTGCATACCTGTTACACTCCCTGCATACATGCGACACTCCCTGCATACATGCGACACTCCCTGCATACATGCAACACTCCCTGCATACATGCTACACTCCCTGCATACATGCTACACTCCCTGCATACCTGCTACACTCCCTGCATGCATGCTACACTCCCTGCATGCCTGCTACACTCTTAAACTCCATCGTGTTTCTCACTTTCACTATCATATTTTTCTATTATTTCTTTCTTCATTTCTACAGTGTTCCTCATTCTTTACCAAAGAAGTGGCACTAGGAGCTTTCTTTGGGCCCATGGTAGCTTATTTAGTAGTCATACACAATAATCAGATGAGATGTTATCAGCAAATTTTGTTGAAAATAAGAAAAAGTTTTGGAATGAGATTAATAAGTTGAGGAAGCCTAGAGAACAAATGGATTTGACAGTTAAAAATAGGAGAGGAGAGTTATTAAATGGAGAGTTAGAGGTATCGGGAAGATGGAGAGAATATTTTGAGGAGTTGTTAAATGTTGATGAAGACAGGGAAGCTGTGATTTCGTGTGTAGGGCAAGGAGGAATAACATCTTGTAGGAGTGTGGAAGAGCCAGTTGTGGGTGTAGGGGAAGTTCGTGAGGCAGTGGGTAGAATGAAAGGGAGTAAGGCAGCTGGGATTGATGGGATAAAGATAGAAATGTTAAAAGCAGGTGGGGATATAGTTTTGGAGTGGTTGGTGCTATTATTTAATAAATGTATGGAAGAGGGTAAGGTACCTAGGATTGGCAGAGAGCGTGTATTGTTCCTTTGTATAAAGGCAAAGGGGACAAAAGAGAGTGCAAAAATTATAGGGGCATAAGTCTGTTGAGTGTACC
The DNA here is from genome assembly GCA_009830355.1 of Cherax destructor. Classification (NCBI taxonomy): domain Eukaryota; kingdom Metazoa; phylum Arthropoda; class Malacostraca; order Decapoda; family Parastacidae; genus Cherax; species Cherax destructor. The sequence continues at coordinate 832 of WNWK01053701.1, read as the reverse complement.
TGGTAAAGTGTATGGTAGAGTTATTATTGAAAGAATTAAGAGTAAGACAGAAAGCAGGATAGCAGATGAACAAGGGGGCTTTAGGAAAGGTAGGGGTGTGTAGACCAAGTGTTTACAGTGAAACATATAGGTGAACAGTATTTGGATAAGGGTAGAGGTTTTTGTGGCATTTATGGATTTGGAAAAGGCGTATGATAGGGTAGATAGGGGGGCAATGTGGCAGATGTTGCAGGTGTATGGAATAGGAGGAAGGTTACTGAAAGCAGTGAAGAGTTTTATGAGGATAGTGAGGCTCAGGTTAGAGTGTGTAGGAGGGAAGGGGACTATTTCCCAGTAAAAGTGGGCCTTAGACAAGGATGTGTGATGTCACCGTGGTTGTTCAATATATTTATAGATGGGGTTGTAAGAGAAGTGAATGCGAGGGTCTTGGCAAGAGGTGTTGGGCTAAAAGATAAAGAAGCAAATACAAAGTGGGAGTTGTCACAGTTGCTTTTTGCTGATGACACTGTGCTTTTGGGAGATTCTGAAGAGAAGTTGCAGAGGTTGGTGGATGAATTTGGTAGGGTGTGTAAAAGAAGAAAATTGAAAGTGAATATAGGAAAGAGTAAGGTTATGAGGATAACAAAAAGAATAGGTGACGAAAGATTGGATATCAGATTGGAGGGAGAGAGTATGGAGGAGGTGAATGTATTCAGATATTTGGGAGTGGACATGTCAGCAGATGGGTCTATGAAGGATGAGGTGAATCATAGAATTGATGAGGGAAAAAAGGGGGAGTGGAGCACTTGGAGTCTGTGGAGACAAAGAACCTTGTCCATGGAAGTAAAGAGGG
>WNWK01053700.1:0-11793 GCA_009830355.1 Cherax destructor | reverse complement strand
AGGAAGAACTACAAAGGGATCTGGACAGGCTGCAGGCCTGTCCAGAAACGGCTCCTGGAGTTCAACCCACCAAGGGGCAAAGTCATGAAGATTGGGGAAGGGCAAAGAAGCCCAGACTAAACAGTGTAGGGGGCCAGAGACTACAAACCCCACCAAGGAAAAAGATTTTGGGGTGAGGGGGACACCAACATCTCCTGAGGCGCAATCAAACAAATAACTGCTGCAAACGGGTGCCTAGCAAACCAAAAAACAGCATTCCACATCTTAATAAGGAATAGTTCAGGACCCTGTACACTGTGTCGTTTGGCCCATATTGGAGTATGCAGGACAGTTTGGAACCCGAATCTGCATGACAGTGTCCACCATTGAAGACACTGCAAGACTCCAAGACATCAACCAAATCTTTAAATGGGCTGCAGAAAACAATATGAAGTTCAATGATGAGAAATTTCAATACTCCGATATGGAAAACGTGAGGAAATTAAAATTTCATCGGAGTATAAAACAAATTCCCAACCACACAATAGAGCGAAAAACTAATGTCAAAGACCTGGGAGTGATCATGTCAGAGGATCTCACCTTCAGGACCATAACACTGTAGCAATCGCATCTGCTAGTAAAATGACAGGATGGATAATGAGAACCTTCAAAACCAGGGATGCCAAGCCCATGATGACACTCTTCAGTAGTTTGTTCTATCTAGGCTGGAATATTGCTGCACACTAACTGCACCTTTCCAGGCAGGTGAAATTGCTGAATTAGAAAATGTACAGAGAACCTTCATGGCACGATAACTGCGATAAACCACCCAATGAAAAGCAGGGGTGCCACTAGCACGTTGAGAGACAACACAATAAGTGTCAGGGGCCCAAGACTGTTCAACTGCCTGCCAGCATACATAAGGGGATTACCAATAGACCCCTGGCTGTCTTCAAGCAGGCACTGGACATGACACTGGAGGACAGGAGATAGGGAAACATGATAACAACATCAAATACTGAGGAATCGACAAGGTGGACAGAGACAGAATGTTCCAGAGAATGGCACACAGCAACAAGGGGACACAGTTGGAAGTTGAAGACTCAGATGAATCACAGGGATGTTAGGAAGTTTTCTTCAGTCACAGAGTTGTCAGGAAGTGGAGTAGTTTGGGAAGCGATGTAGTGGAGCCAGGATCCATACATAGCTTTAAAAGAGGATGATGAAGCTCATGGAGAGGAAGAGTGACCCAGTAGCGGCCAGTGAAAAGGCAGGGCCAGGAGCTGTGAATCGACCCCTGCAACCACAACTAGGTGAATATAACTAGGTGAGTACACACACACATATATATACTATACATGTCAGTGTCACTGACGTAATAGTATGCAAAGTCATGGAGATTATCAGGAGAACAGTGGAGCACCTAGAACGGAACAAGCTTATAAACAACAACCAGCATGGTTTCACTGGAGTTTTATGACAAGGTGACAGCAGTAAGACACGAGAGAGAGGGGTAGATAGATTTCATTCTCTTGGACTGTAAGAATCCCTTCGATACAGTTCCTCACAGGAGATTAATTCAAAAGCTAGAGGATCAGACACATAACATGAAGGGCACTGCAATGGATCAGAGAATACCTGGAGTATACCTGGAGAGTGTTCTGGGGGTCAACACCCTCACGGCCCAGTCTGTGACCAGGCCTCATGGTGGATCAGGGCCTGATCAACCGCACACAAACCGAAGTACGAACCACAGTTGAACAGTCTTGGGCCGCTGACACTTATTGTGTTGTCTCTTATCGTGCTAGTGGCACCCCTGCTTTTCATTGGGGGGATGTTGCATCGTCTGCCGTGTCTTTTGCTTTCATTGGGAGTGATTTTCGTGTACAAGTTTGGTACAAATTCCTGTAGGATTTTCCAAGTGTATATGATCATATATCTCTTCTGCCTGCGTTTTAGGAAGTACAGGTTTAGAAACTTCAAGCGTTCCCAGTAATTGAGGTGGTTTATCGCAGGAAGGCACCAACGACTCATGGTATGTGACGAGGTGTCAGAGTGGGCGCCTGTGACAAGCGGGTTCCAAAGGGGTCAAGTCGTAGGACCAGTGCTATTTTTGGTATATGTGAATGGCATGACGGAAGGATAGACTCAGATGTGTCCCTGTTTGCAGATGATGTGAAGTTAATGAGGAGAATTACATCGGATGAGGATCACGCAGGACTACGAAGAGATCTGGAGAGGTTGCAAGCCTGGTCCAACAACTGGCTCCTCGAATTTAACCCCACCAAATACAAAGTCATGAAGATCGGGGAAGGGCAAAGAAGACCGCAGACAGAGTATAAGCTAGGTGGCCAAATGCTGCAAACCTCACTCAAGGAAAAGGATCTTGGGGTGAGTATAATACCAAGCACATCTCCTGATATGCTGCACCATATGGGCGCCTGGCAAACCTGAGAATAGCGTTCCAATACCTCAGTAAGGAATCGTTCAAGACTCTGTACACCGTGTACGTCAGGCCCATACTGGAGTATGCAGCACCAGTTTGGAACCCACATGTCAAGAAATTAGAGAAAATGCAAAGAATTTGCAACCAAACTAGTTCCAGAGCTAAGGGGAATGTCCTATGAAGAAAAGTTAAGGGAAATCGGTCTGACGACACTGGAGGACAGGAGGGTTAGGGGAGACATGATAATGACATACAAAATACTTTGAGGAACTGACGAGGTGGACAGACACAGGATACTCCAGAGATGGGACACAGAAACAAGGGGTCACAATTGGAAGTTGAAGACTCAGATGAGTCAAAGAGATGTTAGGAAGTATTTCTTTAGTCATAGAGTTGTCAGGAAGTGGAATAGTCTGGAAAGTGACGTAGTTGAGGCAGGAACCATACATAGTTTTAAGACGAGGTATGATAAAGCTCATGGAGCAGGGAGAGAAAGGACCTAGTAGCTATCAGTGAAGAGGCGGGGCCAGGAACTATGACTCGACCCCTGCAACCACAAATATGTGAGTACACACACAGACACAGCTACTAGCAAAGAGGCAGAGCCAGGAGCTATGAATCGACCCCTGCAACCACATATAGTCGAGTACACACGCATAAAAAAAATTATCCACACATTATAACTTATCTATTAAACTTCCAAGACAGGTCTTTGGGTGTCGAGGTAAAACACATTAAATATTCAATTACTTCAAAGTTGATATACAGTGGACCCTCGGTTAACGAAAGGTCCCGTTAACGAAAATGTCGGAAAACGAAAGCTTTTTTCGTAATCGGTTAGCGAAAAATTCCTCGGTTACCGAAAGGTATTAGACGTGTCCGCCTGCTCCGCGCAAGCGCAGGACGCCAGTGAAGCGTTGTTTACCATTGAGAGAACATTACCTAGCGTGCTCTTTCAAAGATTCACAATATATTTGGTGTCTTTTTTGGTGGTTTAGTTATTGCCACTGTGAAATAAGTCACCATGGGTCCAAAGAAGCTTCCTAGTGGCACCCCTGTGGTAAAGAGAGTGAGGAACACCATCGAACTGAAGAAGGAAATCATAGAAAATATGAGAGTGGTGTACGTCTGAGTGATCTTGCCAGGATGTACAAGAAAATCCATCTACTATCGGCACTATCCTGGCACAGAGAAATGAGATCAAGGAAGCTAATGTTGCAAAAGGGTTAATTTGTTAACAAAACAAAGATCGAAAACAGTGGATGAGGTTGAGAAGTTGTTGTTGGTGTGGATCCATGAAAAACAGAGAGCGGGTGATAGTATTTCTATGGCGATAATTTGTGAAAAGGCAAGGAAGTTGCACGCAGATCTTGTGAAGACAATGCCTGGAACCAGTGGTGAGGCGAGTGATTTTAAAGCCAGCAAAGGCTGGTTTGAGAAGTTTAAGAAACGTAGTGGCATACACAATGTTGTGAGGCATAGTGAGGCAGCCAGCTCAGACAAACGTGCAGCTGAAAAATTTGTGCACGAATTCAAGGGGTTCGTAGAGGCTGAACAATTCCTCCCCAACAAGTGTTTAATTGTGATGAAACAGGCCTGTTTTGGAAGAAAATGCCCAACAGGACCTACATTACTCAGGAGGAAAAGGCACAGCCAGGACACAAGCCTATGAAAGACAGGCTAACTCTTATGTTTTGTGCCAATGCCAGTGGTGATTTTAAAGTGAAGCCTTTACTGGTGCATCACGCAGAAAATCCCAGACCCTTCAGGAAACACGGTGTTGACAAGAATAAATTGTGTGTGCATTGGAAAGCTAACACCAAGGCATGGGTCACTACGGAGATTTTCAAGGAATGGTTGACTGGAGTGTTTGGCCCTAGTGTGAAGAAATACCTCCTGGAAAAGAAATTGCCACTCAAGTGCCTTCTGTTACTGGACAATGCTCCTGCTCATCCTCACAACTTGCAAGAGTTGTTGCCTGACAACATAAATTTCATCAGAGTGAAGTTCTTGCCTCCTAACACCACTCCTCTCCTCCAGCCCATGGACCAGCAGGTCATTTCCAACTTCAAGAAACTGTACACCAAAGCACTGTTTCAGAGGTGCTTTAATATGACCAATGACTCTGAATTGACCCTAAGAGAGTTCTGGAAAGAACACCTCAATATCGTGCATTGCATAGGCCTTATAGGTAAGGCTTGGGAGGAAGTGACTTCCAGGACTCTGAACTCTGCTTGGAGACCACTGTGGCCGGATTGTGTCCAAGAGAGGAATTTTGAAGGATTTGAGGCTGACCCTGACCCTGACGACCCTGTGCCTGTTGTGGAACATGTTGTGGAAGATATTGTGGAATTGGGGAACAGCCTGGGGTTGTAGGTGAGTGGTGAGGATGTGGAAGAGTTGGTGGAGGAGCACAGGATAGAGCTAACAACTGAAGAGCTGCAAGAGCTTCATCTGGAACAGCAACAGACCACAGCTGAGGTTATTGCTTCACAGGAAGAGAGAGAAGAGATAAGGAGGTGCCTTCTTCAGTGCTTAAGGAGATGTGTACAAAGTGGAATGAGTTGCAGACATTTGTTGAAAGATACCACCCTGAGCAAGCTGAAATGAGCCTTCTGTGCAACCACTTCAGTGACAGAGCCATGTTGTACTTCAGAAAAGTGTTGAAGAGTCGCCAGAAACAGAGGACTCTGGACAGCTACTTCACCAGGCAGGGTCTAGTGACTCTCAAGCTGGTCCTAGTGGCATTAAAAGACCAAGAAGGAAGTAACCCCAGAGAGGGACTTGTCACCTGAAGTCCTTTGGAGGGGATTCCCCTTCCAACCACTAAAACCTGCTCCAGTCATCATCTATACTATCTTCCAGATGCCTGCAAGTCTCTTCAATAAAGGTAAGTAAATGTTATTTGTTTTTATTTTGAGTGATTATTTTTTTGTGGAACGAATTAATTGTATTTACATTATTTCTTATGGGAAATAAGGTTTCAGATAACGAAAGATTCAGATTAAGAAAGAGCTCCTGGAACGGATTAATTTCGTTAACCGAGGGTCCACTGTATCAGCAGACTCTGGCTTAGATGATGACTTTCAAGATCGTGCAGTAGGTCACGCATAAAGCCTACCATTTAAAAACTAATATAAAACTGAATATTTTAATTCGTATTCTTGGATCTTCTTCAGCACAGAATAATGTACTCTAGGATCCCTACTCCGCGATCCTTCAAGGAAAAGGACAGACTTATGTTGGTGAAGAGCTTTTGGTCCAAAAATTCGAGTACCTTCAGATCAATGCTAATTATCTCCCACTCCCCAGGAGGTGCGTGATCTCGTGGATTTAGAGCTTCCTGATGACTATGATATTGTCCGCTGGTATGCTGTATTCTAGACGAGTGGCCATAGACTTACCAGCAACCTTATCAACACTGGGTTTCTCTGTGATGGTCTTGTTGGCACCGAGGCTGCCAGCAATGGTAGTGCCGTTGTCGGATTCACTGGTCACTACCGTTGTAACGTTGAGGAGATGATCTTCCATTGTGGTGTTTTGAAGGTCTGCTGTTGTGGTGTTCGCTGACCTAAAACAAATGAACAGGATGTCTGGTGAATATAGTAAACTAAGTGGAAGTCTCTCTATACACTGTAATGTTCGTTACACAATGGAAAAATAAACATATAAGCAGTATAATGTGATCCTTTATTGACTGAGGGCCCCTGGGTTACAGGTACTGAGGGCCCCTGGGTTACAGGTACTAAGGGCCCCTGGGTTACAGGTACTGTGAGGGCCCCTGGGTTACAGGTACTGTGAGGGCCCCTGGGTTACAGGTACTGTGAGGGCCCCTGGGTTACAGGTACTGTGAGGGCCCCTGGGTTACAGGTACTGTGAGGGGCCCCTGGGTTACAGGTACTGTGAGGGCCCCTAGGGTTACAGGTACTGTGAGGGCCCCTGGGTTACAGGTACTGTGAGGGCCCCTGGGTTACAGGTACTGTGAGGGCCCCTGGGTTACAGGTACTGTGAGGGCCCCTGGGTTACAGGTACGTGAGGGCCCCTGGGTTACAGGTACGTGAGGGCCCCTGGGTTACAGGTACTGTGAGGGCCCCTGGGTTACAGGTACTGTGAGGGCCCTGGGTTACAGGTACTGTGAGGGCCCCTGGGTTACAGGTACTGTGAGGGCCCCTGGGTTCGACTAGCCTCGGTACTGTGAGGGCCCCTGGGTTACAGGTACTGTGAGGGCCCCTGGGTTACAGGTACTGAGGGCCTGGTACGACTGTGAGGGCCCGGTAAGTACTGTGAGGGCCCCTGGGTTACAGGTACTGTGAGGGCCCCTGGGTTACAGGTACTGTGAGGGCCCTGGGTTAAGACTGGAGCCCTGGTTGAGGCTGAGGGCCCTGGCAGTCTGGGCCCCGTTACAGGTACGTGAGGGCCCCTGGGTTACAGGTACTGTGAGGGCCCCTGGGTTACAGGACTGTGAGGGCCCCTGGGTTACGGTACTGTGAGGGCCCCTGGGTTACGGTACTGTGAGGGCCCCTGGGTTACGGTACTGTGAGGGCCCCTGGGTTACGGGTACTGTGAGGGCCCTGGGTTACGAGGCTCTGTGAGGGCCCCTGGGTTACGGGTACTGTGAGGGCCCCTGGGTTACAGGTACTGTGAGGGCCCCTGGGTTACAGGTACTGTGAGGGCCCCTGGGTTACGCGAGGCCTTACTGTGAGGGCCCCTGGGTTACAGGTACTGTGAGGGCCCCTGGGTTACAGGGTACTGTGAGGGCCCCTGGGTTACGGGTACTGTGAGGGCCCCTGGGTTACGGGTACTGTGAGGGCCCTGGGTTACAGGTACTGTGAGGGCCCTGGGTTACGGACTGTGAGGGCCCCTGGGTTACGGTACTGTGAGGGCCCTGGGTTACGGTACTGTGAGGGCCCCTGGGTTACAGGTACTGTGAGGGCCCCTGGGTTACGGTACTGTGAGGGCCCCTGGGTTACAGGTACTGTGAGGGCCCCTGGGTTACGGTACTGTGAGGGCCCCTGGGTTACAGGTACTGTGAGGGCCCTGGGTTACAGGTACTGTGAGGGCCCCTGGGTTAGGTACGTGAGGGCCCTGGGTTACAGGTACTGTGAGGGCCCCTGGGTTACAGGTACTGTGAGGGCCCCTGGGTTACAGGTACTGTGGAGGGCCCCTGGGTTACAGCTACTGTGAGGGCCCCTGGGTTACGCACTGGAGGGCCCTGTTGAGAGCAGGGGGTGCGGTGGAAAGCAAAGGGAGCACTGTATAAATCCGGGGCCCAGATATAACATCTACCAGAAGATATCGAAACACGGCTGGAACCATGTGGAAGCCTAAGAGGCAACTGGACAAATATCACCTGGGAGATCAACCAGGCTGTGATGGATATGTGGGCGGGCCTCCAGCGGGACAACAGCCTGGTTACAGAAGCACCAGACGAGCGGCCCATGCGCCGGAGAGATACTGAAACCCAAAGGTATAAAGGTTAGGTATAAGGCCCTGGGTTCAGGTACTTGAGGGCCCCGGGTACAGATACGTGAGGGCCCCTGGGTACAGGTACTGTGAGGGCCCCTGTTCAGGTACTGAGGGCCCCTGGGTTGGTACTGTGAGGGCCCTGGGTTCAGATGTGAGGGCCCTGGGTTCAGGTACTGTGAGGGCCCCTGGGTTACAGGACTGTGAGGGCCCTGGGTTACAGGACTGGAGGGCCCTGGGTTACAGGTACTGTGAGGGCCCCTGGGACAGGTACTGGGGCCCTGTTCAGGGTGTGAGGGCCCTGTTACAGGACTGTGAGGGCCTGGGTTACAGGTCGGAGGGCCCCTGGCAGGTACTGTGAGGGCCCCAGATATTTTCAAAAGAAAAAGAAAGAAATATTTACTTTTACAAGGCTAACCACAATTAAAAATCTAAATACTGCCTTAAGGGAGGCCTCATCGTGGAAAAATACTGCCTTAAGGGGAGGCCATCGTGGAAAAATACTGCCTAAGGGGAGGCCTCATCGTGGAAAATACTGCCTTAAGGGAGGCCTCATCGTGGAAAAATACTGCCTTAAGGGGAGGCCTCATCGTGGAAAAATACGCTTAAGGGAGGCCTCATCGTGAAAAATACCTTAAGGGGAGGCCTCATCGTGGAAAAATACTGCCTTAAGGAGGCCTCATCGTGGAAAAATACTGCCTTAAGGAGGCCTCATCGTGGAAAAATACTGCCTTAAGGGGAGGCCTCATCGTGGAAAATACTGCCTTAAGGGAGGCCTCATCGTGGAAAAATACTGCCTTAAGGGGAGGCCTCATCGTGGAAAAATACTGCCTTAAGGGGAGGCCTCATCGAAAATACTCACCTTAAGGGGAGGCCTCATCGTGGAAAAATACTGCCTTAAGGGGAGGCCTCATCGTGGAAAAAATACTGCCTTAAGGGGAGGCCTCATCGTGGAAAATACTGCCTTAAGGGGAGGCCTCATCGTGGAAAAATATTGCCTTAAGGGAGGGCCTCATCGTGGAAAATACGCCTTAAGGGAGGCCTCATCGTGGAAAAATACTGCCTTAAGGGAGGCCTCATCGTGGAAAAAAACTGCCTTTAGGGGAGGCCTCATCGTGGAAATATACGACATATTCTTTTGGCTATGCATAATGCAAAGTAGAATAATCACTTAACGTAAAAACCTGACTAATCAATTGAATGTAATGTATGAATGAACGAATGAATGAATGTAAAACCTGTTATGAATAATACATACTTAGCTAATTATTTCCACAACACTTACATTATAATGACCACGTAAACTAACTGCAATGCAATTAATTGTTTTAAATTGTTATCTCACTCAATTAGTTGCATTGCTACAATAAATTGCTCAATTAATTGATGTGTTCAACTTATATTCAAACTTTATAACTTAGATATGCAACTTTACTTATTTTATAAATTATCAACCATAACTTTTTATTATTTTATTATTATTATTATTGCTTTAATTTGTTTAATCTGATTTAATTAATTTTATAATGAAGACAAAAGTACAAAACTATGTTTAAAAAATGTCATGTCTAAACTATGTTCAAATTTCATAGCTTAAATACTCACCTTTACTCATTGTATACTATCTACAAAAATTCTTACAATTTAGTTTTAAGTTAATTTAAGTCTCCCCAAAATGCCCTGCATATAGGGGCTTTGCATGTACACCCTCATGTAATCTCAATAACCAAATGTAATTCTTTGTATCATGTCCAAATAAACTATTATTATTATTATTATTATTATTATTATTAAATTCTTTGCTCGAGTCATTTATACCTGGAGAGGGTCTCGGGGGTCAACGCCCCTGCGGCCCGGTCTGTGACCAGGCCTCATGGTGGATCAGGGCCTGATTAACCAGGCTGTTACTGTTGGCCGCATGCAACCCGACGTATGAACCACAGCCCGGCTGGTCAGGTACTGACTTTAGGTGCTTTCCAGCGCCTCTTTAAGACAGCCAGGGGTCTATTGGTAATCCCCTTATGTACGCTGGGAGGCAGTTGAACAGTCTTGGGCCCTGACACTTACTTTGTCTCTTATCGTGCTAGTGGCACCCTGCATTTCATTGGGGAATGTTGCACGTCTACCGAGTCTTTAGCTTTCGTAGCGAGTGATTTTGTGTGTAAATTTGGTACAATTCCTCTAGAATTTTCCAAGTGAATATAATCATGTATCTCTCCCGCCTGCGTTCTAGGGAGTACAGGTTGAGGAACTTCAGCGTTCCCAGTAATTGAGGTGTTTTAACGCAGTTTAGTTATTATTTGCATAAAAGTTATTTATGTTATTAACACTTATAACACACTGGCAAAATGCACATCATTAATATTAAACTTAATTCAGCCATCATTTAAAAATGGTAAAATGAAAATCATATGAAAAGGAAGGTAGGCCTTTGCCGCTAGGCTTGACAAGTTGACACAATGACAATATACTATAAGGCCTTAGTTAACCGAATAACGCCTGCCTTAAAGGGATCCACTTTAAATCTCTATCAAAACTAATCACAACAGTCAGCAGTTTATCATATACGTGTTGTTCAGTTCAGTTCAGACTCACAGGTAAGGACCCACTAGGGGAGGGGAAGTGGGGACAGAAGAAGAATAGCCGGGAGAGGAAGAACCGAAGTAGAAGAGAAAGAGTCGGGACTAAACCCAACAGTGTTATACATTAACTAACATGTACATGGAGTCCCTAGTGGCAAGCTCCGCTTCACACGGTGAGGGTCCGGGTTCGATTCCCGGCGAAGGGGTGAAACATTGGGCGTGTTTCCTTACACCGGTTGTCTATGTTCACCCATCAGTAAAATGGTACCTGGGTGTTAGACGACTGGTGTGAGTCGCATCCTGGGACAAAACTGACCCAATTTGCTGGAAATGCTCTGCATAACAAGGGCTTACTATATAGCAGTGTCACTGATGTCAGCTATTCTGATACCTTGTACAACTTGTAGAAATAAAGATATTATTGTTACAAGGAGGAAGCTAGAACAGGGAGAACATTGTCCTATAAGCTGCAATTATATAGGCACAACACAAACAAAATACCGGAGATTATGTTGTGATTGTATGCAGTACTGATAACAGACTAGTGTGATTGTCATGCAGACTGTATAACAGACAAATTGTGATTGAATGCAATTGTATAAAAGTACTAGTTGTGACTGTATGCAGAACGGTATAACAGCAATATGTGATTGTATGAACGATAACAGACTAGTTGTGATTGTATGCAGTACTGATACAATACTAGTTGTGATTGCATGCAAAAATGTATAACAGACTAGTTGGATTGTATGCAACTGATAACATTACTAGTTGTGATTGTATGCAGTACTGTATAACAGTACTAGTTGTGATTGCATGCAGTACTGCATAACAGATAGTTGTGATTGTATGCAGAGATAACAAAGTTATGTGATTGATGCAGTACTGTATAACAGTACTAGTGTGATTGTATGCAGACTGTATAAATAATATTAGTGTGATTGTAGCAGTACTGTATAACAGGCAGGTGATTGTATGCAGTACTGTATAAAAAGACAGTGTGATTGTATGCAGTACTGTATAACATAAGGGATTTAGCATAGATAACAGAATTAGGGATTGTACAGACCATATCGATAGTGAGTTGTATCAAGAACAGTACAGTTGTGATTGTATGAATGAAACAGACTAGTTGTGATTATGATGTAAACAGACTAGGGATTGTATGCAGAATGTTAAATGCTAGTGTGAGGGGAAAAGTATAACAGACTAGTGTGATTGTATGCAGTACTGTATGTACCACTTGATTGTTTCAAACTGTATTACAGTGGATTGTAAACAAACAGACTAGTTTGATTGTATACAGTACTGATAACAGACTAG
>WNWK01053699.1:0-11794 GCA_009830355.1 Cherax destructor | reverse complement strand
ATTTAAAGTGAAGCCTTTATCGTGTATCACTCTGAAAATCCCAGAGTGTTCAACAAATACAGTGTTGACAAGAGTAAATTTGTGTGTTTTGGAAGTCTAATGCTAAGGCATGGGTCACTAGGGAAATTTTCCTGGAATGGTTTAATCAAGTGTTTGGCCCCAGTGTGAAGAAATATCTATTGGAGAATAAATTGCCACTTAAGTGCCTCCTGGTAATGGACAATGCTCCTGGTCATCCTCAAGACTTGGAAGACCAAATGCCTAAGGAATTCAGATTTGTAAAAGTGAAGTTCTTGCCTCCTAACACCACTCCTCTCCTCCAGCCCATGGACCAGCAGGTCATTGCAAACTTTAAAAACTGTACACCAAAGCAATGTTTCAAGGTGCTTTGATGTAACCTCAGACACTAGATTGACCCAAAAAGAGTTCTGGAAGGCTCACTTCGATATCTTCCATTGCATAGGCCTTATAGATAAAGCTTGGCAGGGAGTGACCTCCAGGACGATGAACTCTGCTTGGAGAAAGTTGTGGCCAGATTGTGTCCCAGAGAGGATTTTGAAGGGTTTGAAGCTAACCTGATGAGCCTATGGAAGTTGTGGAAAGTATTGTGGAATTGGGGACTTCTATGGGGTTGGATGTGAATGGAGAGGATGTGGAAGAGTTGGTGGAGGACCACAATGAAGATCTAACCACTGAAGAGCTGCAAGAGCTTGAGCTGCAACAACAACAAAACAGATCTGAGGAAATTGCTTCAGTGGAGGAAGAAAGATGTAAGGTGCCTTCTTCAGAGATTAAGGAGATTTGTGCAATGTGGAGTAGGGTGCAATCATTTGTGGAGGAACATCACCCTGACAAAGATGTTGCAATCTGTGCTGGCTACTTTTACAATGACAATTCCATGTCCCATTTTAGGGACATTTTAAAACCGCCAGATACAGAGCTCTCTGGAGAGATATTTAGTGCCACAGGTGTGCAGTGAATCACAAGCTGGTCCTAGTGGGATTAAAAGACAAGGGAAGTGACCCCAGATGAGGACTTGGTACCTAGAGTCCTTATGGAGGGATTCCCTTCCAAAATTAGGGTTTCTACCCTCTCCCCTCCTATCTCTCTTCCATCCAACAACATCAGTCTTCAGTAAGGGTAAGTGCCACATTCAGTTCATTCATTTGTGCATGTAAATCTATCTTTAAGGCCCCCCAAAAATTTTGTTTTCCAAACTTCTGGGTTTCTGGAACAGATTAATTGAATTTCCATTATTTCTTATGGGGAAAATAGTTTTGGTTTTCGCGATTTTGGTTTTAGCCGATCCATCTGGACGGTTAAAATCAAAAACCAAGGGATGACTGTATGTAGTACAGCGGACCCCCAGTTTACGTAATTAATTAGTTCCAGAATGCTGTTCAAGTGCCGTTACCAAACAAATTTGTTCCCATAAGGAATAATGTAAATTAGATTAGTCCTTTTAGACCCCAAAAATACACTTACAAAAGCACTTACAAAAATACACTTACATAATTGTTCGAGTTTGGAGCAGTACGTAAACCGGGGTCCACTGTATTACAATTTATCAAATCAGATCAAATCAATGATTTGTAGTGCAATAACAGTTCATATGGTCATTAGACGAGTTACAATGAGTACAAGAGAATGGGTTATTCTATTAGGTAATGCTATAAAAACATAGTTTGATAAGGGTGAACTAATTATTCAACTGGGTTATATATCTATGAAATACAGTGGAACCCGAGTTTCGGCCACCCTGAGTATAAGCCGCTTCAAGTGTTGCTGAAAGTGACAATGTATGTACAGTGGACCCCAGTGAAGAAAATTCATTCCAGAAGCCTGCTCAATTGCCATTACCGGCAATTTACTTCCTTAAGAAATAATGTCAAGTAGGTTAGTCCATTTCAGACCCCAAAAATACACTTACAAAAACACTTACAATATTATACTTACATAATTGTACGATTTCCGGGTGTTCGTAACTCGGGGTCCACTGTAATTTATAAATAAGAAATATTTACACTTTAATTTATAAATAAGAAATATTTACACTTTATAAATAAAAATACGTATTTACACTTTCCTTGGAGGAGCTGGCAGAGGGCGGCGTTGTTCTCAGTGCCCCTATATAGTACCTAAAACAACAATGGAGGAGTTAAGATTCTTGTCATTTTCTATCTCTTAATCGTTCAACTTACTTGCTACACTGTTAATGCTACTTTATCGCTGGCTGGCACTATAGCCTTTATCGACTCCTGCTGCTTAGTATCATACATATCATAGACTCACTAAAGAAGGCACATTCTTCCCTCTCAGCCCTTTACCAAAGGGCTGCTCTGAGCTTTCTTTGGCCCCATGGTGGTTTATTTCACAGTCACAATCAATAAACAAGCACCAAAATGAAAGGATGAATGGATGAACATGTAGAGTATTCCTTACTCAACGAGAGAGAGATGCAGACTGAGTTTGATATGCGTTTGGGATGCGTCAACCCGCTGGGTTGCGCATCCCATCACGCGCTAACCGAAAAACCGGCCGCTAACCGAGTTGGCCGCTAACAGGAACAGCCGCTAACCGAGGGTCCACTGTATTAGATAAGCTTAAGAGTGGCTCACGTGTGGTGGATATAGTGAGGGTCTATGGCCTTAATGAAGCATCAGTTCGTACAGTTAAAAAGAATGAGGCGAATATACGAGCTTGACTGACTTACTGAATGACTTGAGTGACTTACTGACTTGACTGAATGACTTACTGACTTGACTGACTGACTTTACTGACTTACTTGACTGACTTACTGACTTGACTGAATGACTTACTGACTTGACTGAATGACTTACTGACTTGACTGAATTGTCATATATTTTTATTTTTATTAACACATCGGCCGATTCCCACCAAGGCAGGGTGGCCCGAAAAGAAAAACTTTCATCATCATTCACTCCATCACTGTCTTGCCAGAGGGGTGTTTTACACTACAGTTATAAAACTGCAACATTAACACTCCTCTTTCAGAGTGCCGGCACTGTACTTCCCATCTCCAGAACTCAAGTCCGGCCTGCCGGTTTCCCTGAATCCCTTCATAAATGTTACTTTGCTCACACTCCAACAGCACGTCAAGTATTAAAAACCATATGCCTCCATTCACTCCTATCAAATACGCTCCACATGCTTGCTGGAAGTCCAAGCCCCTCGCACACAAAACTTCCTTTACCCCCTCCCTCCAACCTTTCCTAGGCCGACCCCTACCCCGCCTTCCCTCCACTACAGATTTATACACTCTCGAAGTCACTCTGTCTCGTTCCATTCTCTCTACATGTCCAAACCACCTCAACAACCCTCCTCAGCTCTCTGGACAATCGTTTTGGTAGTCCGCACATCCTCCTAATTTCCAAACTCCGAATTCTCTGCATTATATTCACACCACACATTGACCTCAGACATGACATTTCCACTGCCTCCAGCCTTCTCCTCGTTGCAACATTCATCACCCATGCTTCACACCCATATAAGAGCGTTGGTATAACTATACTCTCATACATTCCCTCTTTACTTCCATGGACAAGGTTCTTTGTCTCCACAGACTCAAGTGCTCCACTCACCCTTTTCCCTCATCAATTCTATGATTCACCTCATCCTTCATAGACCCATCCCCGACATGTCCACTCCCAAATATCTGAATACATTCACCTCCTCCATACTCTCTCCTCCAATCTGATATCAAATCTTTCGTCACCTATTCTTTTTGTTATCCTCATCACCTTACTCTTTCCTATATTCACTTTCAATTTTCTTCTTTTACACACCCTACCAAATTCATCCATTAACCTCTGCAACTTCTCTTCAGAATCTCCCAAAAGCACAGTGTCATCAGCAAAAAGCAACTGTGACAACTCCCACTTTGTATTTGCTTCTTTATCTTTTAGCCCAACACCTCTTGCCAAGACCCTCGCATTCACTTCTCTTACAACCCCATCTATAAATATATTGAACAACCACGGTGACATCACACATCCTTGTCTAAGGCCCACTTTTACTGGGAAATAGTCCCCTTCCCTCCTACACACTCTAACCTGAGCCTCACTATCCTCATAAAAACTCTTCACCGCTTTCAGTAACCTTCCTCCTATTCCATACACCTGCAACATCTGCCACATTGCCCCAATATCTACCCTATCATACGCCTTTTCCAAATCCATAAATGCCACAAAAACATCTTTACCCTTATCCAAATACTGTTCACCAATATGTTTCACTGTAAACACTTGGTCTACACACCCCCTACCTTTCCTAAAGCCCCCTTGTTCATCTGCTATCCTACTTTCTGTCTTACTCTTAATTCTTTTAATAATAACTCTACCATACAAATTACCAGGTACACTCAACAGACTTATTCCCCTATAATTTTTGCACTCTCTTTTGTCCCCTTTGCCTTTATACAAAGGAACAATACACGCTCTCTGCCAATCCCTAGGTACCTTACCCTCTTCCATACATTTATTAAATAATAGCACCAACCACTCCAAAACTATATCCCCACCTGCTTTTAACATTTCTATCTTTATCCCATCAATCCCAGCTGCCTTACCCCCTTTCATTCTACCCACTGCCTCACGAACTTCCCTACACTCACAACTGGCTCTTCCACACTCCTACAAGATGTTATTCCTCCTTGCCCTACACACGAAATCACAGCTTCCCTGTCTTCATCAACATTTAACAACTCCTCAAAATATTCTCTCCATCTTCCCGATACCTCTAACTCTCCATTTAATAACTCTCCTCTCCTATTTTTAACTGTCAAATCCATTTGTTCTCTAGGCTTCCTCAACTTATTAATCTCATTCCAAAACTTTTTCTTATTTTCAACAAAATTTGCTGATAACATCTCACCCACTCTCTCATCTGCTCTCTTTTACATTGCTTCACCACTCTTTTAACCTCTCTTTTCTCTCCATATACTCTCCCCTCCTTGCATCACTTCTACTTTGTAAAACCTCTCATATGCTAACTTTTTCTCCCTTACTACTCTCTTTACATCATCATTCACCATCGCTCCTCTTCCCTCCCGCACCCACTCGCCTGTAACCACAAACTTCTGCTGAACACTCTAACACTACATTTTTAAATCTGCCCCATACATTTTCAACCCCATTGCCTACACTCTCACTAGCCCATCTATCCTCCAATAGTTGTTTATATCTTACCCTAACTGCCTCCTCTTTTAGTTTAAAAACCTTCACCTCTCTCTTACTTACTGATTCTATTTTCCTTTTATCCCATCTACCTTTTACTCCCAATGTAGCTATAACTAAAAAGTGATCTGATATATCTGTGGCCCCTCTATAAACATGTACATCCTGAAGTCTACTCAACAGTCTTTTATCTACCAATACATGGTCCAACAAACTACTATCATTACGCCCTACATCATATCTTGTATACTTATTTATCCTCTTTTTCTTAAAATATGTATTACCTATAACTAAACCCCTTTCTATACAAAGTTCAATCAAAGGGCTCCCATTATCATTTACACCTGGCACCCCAAACTTACCTACTACACCCTCTCTGCATGTTTCTCCCACTTTAGCATTTAGGTCCCCTACCACAATTACTTTCTCATTTGGTTCAAAAGTTCCTATACATTCGCTTAACATCTCCCAAAATCTCTCTCTCTCCTCTACACTCCTCTCTTCTCCAGGTGCATACACGCTTATTATGACCCACTTTTCGCATCCGACCCTTATTTTAATCCACATAATCCTTGAATTTACACATTCATATTCCCTCTTTTCCTTCCATAACTGATCCTTCAACATTATTGCTACCCCTTCCTTAGCTCTAACTCTCTCAGATACTCCTGACTTAATCCCATTTATTTCTCCCCACTGAAACTCACCTACCCCCTTCAGCTTTGTTTCGCTTAGGGCCAGGACATCCAACTTCTTTTCATTCATAACATCGGCAATCATCTCTTTCTTATCATCCGCACTACATCCACGCACATTCAGACAACCCAGTTTTATATAGTTTTTCTTCTTCTCGTTTTTAGTAGAATTGTACAGAAGGGGTTACTAGCCCATTGCTCCCGGCATCTTAGTCGCCTCATACGACACGCATTGCATACGGAGGAAAGATTCTTTTCCACTTCCCCATGGACAATAGAGAAAATAAAAAGAACAAGAGCTATTAAGAAAAAGAAGAAAAAACCTAGATGTGTGTATGTATATATATGCATGTGTATGCATATATATACGTATTATATATATGCATGTGTATGCATATATATACGTATTATACTTGTGTAGTATACCCATATTTATATGTGAGATCCCTGTTGAACCTGTGACGTCATGCGTCCTGCACATGTGTGCGCTACCCGCGTGCATTCGCTCTCACTCCTTGGACGACCGTAGGCCTAGCAGGTGGTTGGGCATTTCTCCTCACTACTTCTTCAATATACAACACTACCATCCATCCCGAGTGTTTATTTTACAACCATTATTACTCTCCCAATACCCACGCAACAATTGGTGCCAGTGGTAGGCCCGTAATTCTATCGATTACAGTGATTTGGGAAGATAATCTTTAACAAGCCAGAAGACGCCTCGTGTGCCAGACGCTACAACACTCCAAGCCTGCATTCGCCAGCCTGTCTACTGTCTACACTCGTCAGCTAAGTGCCTTATCTCCTATTTGTTAAAACCTTCGAGGGGTAGACCCGGGTTTTGCAAATTAAACCACGAGATAAGCCAGTCTGTGAGGGAGAGAGTGCCTAAGCCAAGCCATTCAACCTGTTTAAGCCAGCCTACCCTTAAGCCAGCCTTCTACCCTGCTGTGCTCATAGTTACAAGACTCCAAGCCATCTAAGCATGCGTGAAAGGTTAAGCCAGCAAGCCTACCCCAGCTGACTCTGAGAAGTAAACAAGCAAGCCACATTGAGTTCCTGCCTTCCCTACCGCCTTTGTGATTCAGGCATTGCTGTTCTGAGTGCTACTACAGCCTACTGGCATTCTAGTGGGTTTTCCAAGCCACCTGGCTTAAATTCAAGTGCCTAGTGGTGTAATGTGGAGGTACCAGTATGCCAGAGCGCTCAGTGGGAAGCTGTGAGACAACGCCTGCCCCACGCATCACGCGGCAGCCCACGCACCAAGCGGCAGCCCACCACCCACGAAAACAAAGCAACCACGTGTGTCTTATTTTACCCTTATACTGGGTCCTATAAGCATTTTTATTGGCTACGAATCAGGTAAAGAGTCCCAAGTGTGTTCCTTCGTACCTGTACGCCAACTATGTAAAACCTAGATTCGTAGTTCGACGTAGTAAAGCGCAAATTCTTCAAGATTCTTCCGAGTGAGCAGACGACAACATCCTCCACCATCCACCTACTCCAGCTTCAACCACAACTACCTTCAATCTACAGCCTAGAGACATATATCTTTTCTTTTTCCCATATAATTAGAGACATTTTAATAGATAAATTTGCGAGTGTTTGAAATATTTTCTCATTACAGTTAACTTGTGTTATTCTGAGATTCGTGATTCATTGAAGACTAAGTGTTAAATTCTTTGCTTGCATTAATTTTGATTTTCCTAGTATCGTCTCTGATTAATTATTTTGTGTAATATTTCATTTAAATATAGTGTTGTGTTTTTGTCTCATGTGAAGTAAGTATTATTTACTGAGTACAGTGGACCACTGGAAATAGGCCATAATCCGTTCCAGGAGCTAGGCCTAAAATCGAACTGGCCAATTTCTGAACCATTATTTCCCATAAGAAATAATGTAAATACAATTAATCCATTCCAGACACCCAAAAATATTAAAAAATAATAAATTTAAATGATATTAATTATACTTCTACATACACAAAACAACATTATTAACACATAATTATAAATACATAATAAATAATAAATAACATAATAATAAATAACATTTACTTACCTTTATTGAAGAGAGTTGCTGGCATCTGGAAGATAGGGAGGAGGACAGGGGGAGGGGTTAGTGTTTGGAAGGGGAATCCCCCTCCATAAGGACTTCAGGTAACAAGTCCTCATCTGGGGTTACTTCCCTTCTTTTTCTTTTAATGCCACTAGGACCAGCTTGAGAGTCACTAGAACCCTGTCGCACAAAATAACTATCCAGAGTGCTCTGTTTCTGGCGCCTCTAACATTTTCCTGAAGTGCAACATGGCTCTGTCACTGAACTGGTTGCAGAGATGGCTTATTTCACCTTAAACGGTCCAAACGTATATATACGTTAGTACTGCTACTGCCCCAAACATATATTTACGTTTTATTTTTCCTGCCTCCAAATTTGGCACGATTGGCCTGAGATGCCTGGTCAGCATAGAATGGGTCTTAACACTCGGTGTGCGCCATATTAAAAAAATCTGGGGCCACTTAGTACAGTGGACCCCCGAGTTTCGTAAGGTTCTTATTTCGTAAACATCGTGTTTCGTAAGCTTTTTTCGATTTTGAGAATCGTAAACTGGCTCGTGTTTCATAACGTATTAGACCTGTCCACCTGCTCCGCGCCTGCGCAGGACGCAGGACGCCGCCAGTGAAGCGTTGTTTACCATTGAGAGAACATTACCTAGCGCGCTCTTTCAAACATTCACAATACATTTGGTGTCTTTTTTGGTGGTTTAGTGATTGTCACTGTGAAATAAGTCACCATGGCTCCAAAAAAGCTTCCTAGTGGCACCCCTGTGGTAAAGAAAGTGAGGAACACCATCAAACTTAAGAAAGAGATTATAGAAAAATATGAGAGTGGCGTACGTCTGAGAGAGCTTGCCAGGATGTACAAGAAAACCCCATCTACTATCAGCTCATTCCTGGCAAAGAGAAATGAGATCAAGAAAGCTAATGTTGCAAAAGAGGTTGATATGTTAACGAAAAATAGATCGAAAACAGTGGATGAGGTTGAGAAGTTGTTGTTGGTGTGGATCAATGAAAAACAGAGAGTGGGTGATAGTATTTCCATGGCGATAATTTGTGAAAAGGCAAGGAAGTTGCATGCAGATCTTGTCAAGACAATGCCTGGAACCAGTGGTGAGGCGAGTGATTTTAAAGCCAGCAAAGGCTGGTTTGACAGGTTTAAGAAACGTAGTGGCATACACTGTGTTGTGAGACATGGTGAGACAGCCAGCTCAGACAAACGTGCAGCTGAAAAGTTTGTGCAGGAATTCCAGGGGTTCATAGAGGCTGAACAATTCCTGCCCCAACAAGTGTTTAACTGTGATGAAACAGGCCTGTTTTGGAAGAAAATGCCTGACAGGACCTTCATTACTCAGCAGGAAAAGGCACAGCCAGGACACAAGCCTATGAAAGACAGGCTAACTCTTATGATGTGTGCCAATGCCAGTGGTGATTTTAAAGTGAAGCCTTTACTGGTGTATCACGCAGAAAATCCCAGACCCTTCAGGAATCACAGTGTTGACAAGAATAATTTGTGTGTGCATTGGAAGGCTAACACCAAGGAATGGGTCACTACGGAGATTTTCAAGGAATGGGTGACTGGAGTGTTTGGCCCTAGTGTGAAGAAATACCTCTGGGAAAAGAAATTGCCACTCAAGTGCCTCCTAGTACTGGACAATGCTCCTGCTCACCCTCACAACTTGCAAGAGTGTTTGTCTGACAAGTTTAATTTCATCAGAATGAACTTCTTGCCTCCTAACACCACTCCTCTCATCCAGCCCATGGACCAGCAGGTCATTTCCAACTTCAAGAAACTGTACACCAAAGCAGTGTTTCAGAAGTGCTTTGATGTGACCTCAGACACTGCATTGACCCTAAGAGAGTTCTGGAAAGATCACTTCAATATTGTGCATTGCATACGCCTTATAGGTAAGGCTTGGGAGGGAGTGACTTCCACGACTTTGAACTCTGCTTGGAGACCATTGTGGCTAGGTTGTGTCCAACAGAGGGATTTTGAAGGATTTGAGGCTGACCCTGACCCTGACGACCGTGCCTGTTGTGGAAGATATTGTGGCATTGGGGAACAGCCTGGGGTTGGAGGTGAGTGGTGAGGATGTGGAAGAGTTGGTGGAGGAGCACAGGGTAGAGCTAACAACTGAAGAGCTGCAAGAGCTTCATCTGGAACAGCAACAGACCACAGCTGAGGTTATTGCTTCAAAGGAGGAGGGTGAGAGACAGAAGGAGGTGCCTTCTTCAGTGCTTAAGGAGATGTGTACAAAGTGGAATGAGTTGCAGACATTTGTTGAAAGACACCACCCTGAGCAAGCTGAAATGAGCCTTCTTTGCAGCCACTTCAGTGACAGAGCCATGTCGCACTTCAGGAAAGTGTTGAAGAGTCGCCAGAAACAGAGGACTGTGGACAGTTACTTTACCAGGCAGGGGTCTAGTGACTCTCAAGCTGGTCTAGTGGCATTAAAAGACCAAGAAGGTAAGTAACCCCAGACAGGGACTTGTTACCTGAAGTCCTTTTGGAGGGGGATTCCCCTTCTAACCACTAACACCCTGTCCCTGTCAGCAACTCTACCTTCCAGATGCCTGCAACTCTTCAATAAAGGTAAGTAAATGTATATATATATATATATATATTGTTTTTAATTATTTTGCATGAATATTTTTTTGTGGAACGGATTAATTGTATTTACATTATTTCTTATGGGAAATAATGGTTCGAATTTCGTAAACTTCGTGTTAAGTAATAGCTCCTGGAATGGATTAATTACGATACTCGGGGGTCCACTGTACCTTGTGGGAGCACCAGTTAAATTGAGCACCAGCTAGAGCAAACACTGCAGCAAACACCAAGGATTCACTGATGTCATGTCATATTAACACTCCCCTTTGAAGTGGAAAGTGATGTTGGCAGGCTGGCAGGCCAGCTGGCTGCCTGCCTGCCTGGTCACCTAGTGAGCTTGCAGGATGTACAAGAAAAGTGCATCTACTATCGGCACTATCCTGGCAAAGAGAAATGAGATCAAGGTAGGTAATGTTTCAAAAGGGGTTATGTTAACGAAAAATAGATCGAAAACAGTGGATGAGGTTGAGAAGTTGTTGATGGTGTGGATCAATGAAAAACAGATAGCGAGTGACAGTATTTCCATGGCGATAATTTGTGAAAAGGCAAGGAAGTTGCACGCAGATCTTGTGAAGACAATGCATGGAACCAGTGGTGAGGCGAGTGATTTTAACCCTTTCGGGGTTTTGGTCGTACTAGTACGTCTTACGCACTGGAGTTATTGACGTACTAGTACGCCTAAATTCTAGCGCCCTCAAATCAAGCAGAAACAGGCTGTTAGGCCTAGATGTGATAGAATTCAAAATTCAAAATTCAAATTCAAAATTCAAATTCTTTATTTCTGGTAATATACAAGGTGGGGTGTACTTATAATTATGCATTTTATGAAGTAGATATTACAAGATGGCCAATAATATGCCTAGGTATGCCTAGGCTTTTCAGGCAGTCTTATGATAGGTCTTACTCTATAGTGACACAATGATTATACAGATAGTAAGGTTAGGTAATTGTAGTGATTAACTAGGTTTACAAAATTGAGGTACTGGAATTTAAACATTTAAGAATTTAACAATTAGTTTATATATTAATGGTAAAGGTGATGTATTGGCATATTACAGTTTCTATATTGGAGTGTTTAGGCAAACTTATGACTAGCTTAAGAATTATGAAGCAACAGTTGTATTAGAATTTTGGTTAGTTCTGTGCAAATTAAGGGAATCACAGATATCAGTAAGTGTATTTTGCTGCGGATATGTGCAAGATAAAGTAGTTTTCGTATGGTTAGCTACCGGTTGG
>WNWK01053698.1:0-11795 GCA_009830355.1 Cherax destructor | reverse complement strand
CGTACCGTCACCCACCTAACCGTTTGGAGGATTACTGTATCTGATATTTTAGAAGGGGGAGATTGTAGTGATACCGCTCTTGTGGAGAGCCGCAGCAGGACACAATACGGCACCACCTCAGGGGGCCCCTAACAATAACAACAAACAGTACGGCGATGGCCCAGCATGGCGTGTGGTCTCGCTCTTACACAAATACATTCGTGATGCAGATTACATGGTAAGCTTAAATATGTCGCCAGTAGCTATAGCTTTTCTGAGGACATATGCACCTTACATCACCTGTCCTGCAGCAGCAGTCATTAGATGTATTTTCTTCTGTTGCAGACATGTACCATGGATTTTGTGTTCAATAAAGCCTAGAAATGAGGCCTGTGTTTTTATCACAACAGGTGGGGGTAGCTGTGATGGTGGGTTTTGGGTTGCTGGGGTGGGGACATGGGGACTGCTGAGTGTGTGTGGTGTTAAAGTGTATGGTTGTCGTGGGGTTTTTGTGGTTTGAGGACCACTGTGGGTACTTCCAGTGTGTGTGTTTGTCCTGTTTGGGCTTGGTGTCCTCCGTATCTCACTGTCTCCTCTCTCTCCTCTCTTCGCCTTCTTATCTGCTCCTTCCGGGCCTCCCTTTCTTCCTGCGTTCTGTCCCGATCTAGGTATACATTCCGGTACCCCTGATTTGTCCTCAGCCGTGCTTTCTCCTGCAGGATCGTGGTGCGGGCTGATTCTGCTTTGAAGATTACCTTGAGAGGTCGATTTCTTCCCCTTGTGTACCACCCGATTCTCCGAAAATTTGTCACTTGGGACGTGTCTCCCCCTATTGCCAGCATAATACCTTCGATCCTTTCTTTCTCCTCCTGTTTTCTTCTGTCGTGAGTTTCCCCTTCAACTTCCTTCAGGCCATAGATAAAGATCATGTGTGTGTGTGTGTACTCACCTAATTGTGGTTGCAGGGGTCGAGACTCAGCTCCTGGCCCCGCCTCTGCGCTGCCCGCTACTTTGTATCTGCTCTCCCTGCTCCATGAGCTTTATCATACCTCGTCTTAAAACTGTGTATGGTTCCTGCCTCCACTATGTCTTTCTCTAGACTATTCCACTTCCTGACTACTCTGTGGCTGAAGAAATGCTTCCTAACATCCCTTTGACTCATCTAAGTCTTCAGCTTCCAGTTGTGTCCCCTTGTTTCTGTGTTGTGTGTGTGTGTGTGTGTATGAGGTAGAGAGAGAGAGAGCAGGTGAGGTCATGACCTCAGGCGTCTGGGGTGGTCTGTGATCATCTCAGAGATAACATCACAAACAGACCTCGCCATCTTGATCCAAGGAAGTGGAGCAGGAATATTGGAATTAGAGGGTGTGGGTGGGGAAGGTGAGGGTGGGAGATGGAGGGTGATCTTGATCCGAGGAGATGGAGGATGACTAAAAAATTGCTGTAAAATCTTGATCCAAGGGTGTGGTTGGGAAAAGGTGAGGGTGGGAGACGGGGATCTTGATCCAAGGAAGTGGAGCAGGGAATTTGGGGAGCTAGAAGTGAATGTGACTTTTTGATGAAATAGTAAAAACGGGAAAAAATTGTGGGTGGGAAAGGTGAGGGTGGGAGATGGGGAGGGTGATCTTGATCCAAGGAAGTGGAGTTGGAATATTGGAGTTAGAGGGTGTGGGTGGAAAAGGTGAGGGTGGGAGATGGGGAGGGTGATCTTGATCCAAGGAAGTGTAGTATTAATATTGGAGTTAGAGGGTGTGGGTGGGAAAGGTGAGGGTGGGAGATAGAGAGGGTGTCTTGATCCAAGGAAGTGGAGTATTAATATTGGAGTTAGAGGGTGTGGGTGGGAAAGGTGAGGGTGGGAGATGGGGAGGGTGATCTTGATCAAAGGAAGTGGAGCAGGAATATTGAGCTTAGAGGGTGTGGGCGGGTAACGGTAGGGGCGGGGAGATGGGGAGGGTGATCTTGATCCAAGGAGATGGAGGGGAACTCAAAATCTTCCCATATATCGAAAAAAAAATGAAAATTCGAAAAAATATCAAGGAGCAGGGGCGATCCGCAGCAGAAGGCGCTGCAGAAGGCAGTGCGGGGCGTCTCGGGCGAAACGTAGCAGAAGGCGCTACAGAAGACAGCTCTGGGGGCGGGGGCACTGGGGGCGGGGGCACTGGGGGCGGGGGCGTGGGCAAGGGTGCAGCGGGGGTGCGGGAGAGGCGGGGGGCTTGGAAGGGTCATTAACACGGCGGGGGGCGCTGCGGGGGGTCACTCGGAAGGGTCATTAACGCAGGTGGGGGGGGACCGGAAGTACTTCCGTTCTGCTCTGGCAGAAAGTCTAGACCGGAAGTATCTTCTTCCGCTCCACTCTGGCAGAAAGTACACTACTTATCTGGTATCTTATTTTCATTAATAAGATATCTTGATATGTCACATAGATTATTATACTGTCTATCTCTGTATTCCTCAATAAGTGGACAATTAAGCACATAGTGTTCAAGACAGTGACCATATGCCTGATCACATAATTTGCATTTAGTTTGATCATCATCTGTATATCTCCCAAACTGTCAGAATTACCTGTAGCCAAGCCTAAGCCTGGCCACTACAACATCAGTCAGTCTGTTCACATTGCAAGTTGCTCCATAAACATGCCCATCTATGTTCATGTTATCATGAGCACAGATCGGCACGTTCATGGAAATTAGATTTTGCCACCGAAGTAGCTAGTTTATTGTGCACCCCGTATCCATCATGTGGACAGTAGCGCAAGAGCATATGGATACACAAAAGGCCTAGGAACGAGGTCCCAAAAGGGTTAACAATTGTACATTTGGTTTTATAATTACAGTTCACTTATCTGTTACAAGCAAATTTAGAGAATTTTCTTAATATAACTGGTATCTTATTTTCATTAATAAGATATCTTGACATGTCATATAGGTTATTATACTGTCTATCTCTGTCTTAAACCAATAATCACCCAACAAAAAGCCGCAGTAAGAATTATCACGCAATCCAACTCTAGGCAACCCCCCCTTCCCCTACTCTTCAAAGACCTAAACTTACTCACTGTTCAGAACATCCACACTTTCTACTCTGCAATCTACATTTATAGAACCATAAATTCCAACATTAACCTTGAACTAAAACACTTTCACATAGGTTATTATACTGTCTATCTCTGTATTCCTCAATAAGTGGACTATTAAGCACATAGTGTTCAAGACACTATGTGCTTGGATAGTATGCCTGATCACATAATTTGCATTTAGTTTGATAGTATGCCTGATCACATAATTTGCATTTAGTTTGATAGTATGCCTGATCACATAATTTGCATTTAGTTTGATCATCATCTGTGTGTCTCCCAAACTGCCAGAAGTACTTGTATCCAAGCCTAAGCCTGGCCAATACAACTTCAGTCAGTCTGTTCACATTGCAAGTGGCTCCATAAACATGCTTATCTGTGTTCATGTTATCATAGTGGGTTATAGATCTACTAAGGCTTCTAACTGCATTCCTATAGCAATCATTTTCATTATTTACTTCTCTCTTAATATTATTCCTAATGCTAGACACAGATATACCAAAATTATATTCTACATTCTCCTTCTGGGTACTCTTCTTGGCTAACATATCAACTTTATCATGAAGGAGTAATCCAATGTGTGATGGGATCCATAGCAATTGTACATTACTTCCCTTGTCACGGATTTTTGAGTATCTATACCTGGCATCTCCAATGAGCATGCTTTTCGAGTCATTATATGAGTCAAGAGCCTTCAGTGATGACATAGAATCAGTAATGATGATATAGCAATCGCATCTGCTAGAAAAATGACAGGATGGATAATGAGAACCTTCAAAACCAGGGATGACAAGCCCATGATGACATTCTTCAGGTCGCTTGTTCTATCTAGGCTGGAATATTGCTGCACACTAACTGCAATTTTCAAGGAAGGTGGAATTGCGGACCTAGAAATTGTGCAGATAACCTTCACGGCACACATAACTGCGATAAACCACCTCAATTACTGGGAACGCTTGAAGTTCCTAAACCTGTACTTCCTAGAACGCATGCGGGAGAGATACATTTTTATATACACTTGGAAAATCTTAGAGGGATTAAGATAAGATAAGATTTCTTCGGATTTTTAACCCCGGAGGGTTAGCCACCCAGGATAACCCAAGAAAGTCAGTGCGTCATCGAGGACTGTCTGTCTTATTTCCATTGGGGTCCTTAATCTTGTCCCCCAGGATGCGACCCACACCAGTCGACTAACAACCCAGGTACCTATTTGCTGCTAGGTGAACATGACAACAGGTGTAAGGAAACACGTCGAAATGTTTCCACCCGCCGGGAATCGAACCCGGGCCCTCCGTGTGTGAAGCGAGAGCTCAAGCCACCAGACCACCGGGCCACAAGTACCAAACTTGCACACGAGAGTCATTCCTTACGAAAGCAAGACTCGACAGACGATGTAACATCCCCCCAATGAAAGCAGGGGTGCCACTAGCACGTTGAGAGACAACACAATAAGTGTCAGGGGCCCAAGACTGTTCAACTGCCTCCCCTGGCTGTCTTCAAGCAGGCACTGGACAGGCACCTAAAGTCGGCACCTGACCAGCCAGGCTGTGGTTCGTACGTTGGACTGCGTGCGACCAGTAGTAACAGCCTGGTTGATCAGGCCCTGATCCACCATAAGGCCTGGTCACAGACCGTGCCGTGGGGGCGTTGACCCCTGGAACTCTCTCCAGGTCCAGAGATATGGGAGGAGGTGTAAAATAAACGCAGTGAGGATCAGGGGTGCGTGGGGACAATAAGGGAACACTGTATCAACATCCGGGGTTCCAGACTATTCAACATCGTACCAGAAGATATCCGAAACACGGCTGGAACCAGTGTAGAAGCCTTCAAGAGGAAACTGGACAAATATCTTCACCAGGTCCCAGATCAACCAGGCTGTGATGGATATATGGGGCAGCAGGCCTCCAGCAGCAACAGCCTGGTTGATCAGGTAAGCACCAGACGAGCCTAGCCCATGGCCGGGCTCCAAGAGTAGTGAAACTCTCGAAGCTCTTCTAAGGTATATCATATGTATACCATCAGTGTATTTTGCAATGGCATGACAATGAGACTGGAAGTGAGTTACATTTAATATACCGGACGAACCACCGGTTTACAATACAATTATTGAGGGGTTGGGAGATCTAGTTTCTCATTTGAGTATTGGTGAGAGAGAAGAGTAGTAATAATAATAATAATAATAATAATAATAATAGTAATAATAATAATACTTTATTTAGACATGGTACAAAGATACATTGTTGGGTTTACATGATACATAGGTATAAAAGAGATGTACATGCCAAAAGCCCCTAATATGCTGCGCATTGCGGGCATTCTTAGGACTACTTAGACTACAT
This sequence comes from Cherax destructor, assembly GCA_009830355.1. Lineage (NCBI taxonomy): Eukaryota > Metazoa > Arthropoda > Malacostraca > Decapoda > Parastacidae > Cherax > Cherax destructor. Next base: position 6,404 of record WNWK01053698.1, on the reverse strand, counting down.
GGTAAAAAATTATGGTTGATAATGTATATAATAAGTATAATTGTGCATCTATGTTATAAAGTTTAAGTATAAGTTGAACATATCAATGTATGTATTATTCATAATAGGTTTTTACATTAAGTGAGTAATCAGGTTTTTACATACTACTCTGCTATCTACATTTATAGAACCATTAATTCCAACTTTAACCCTGAGCTATAACACTTTCTTGACAGTTGTGACAGGACCCATAGACATAATACCAGACATAAACATCTCTTTGACATTCTCCGTGTCCGACTAAATCTATACAAAAATTCAATGCGCATAAAAGGGCCTAAAATCTGGAACTACCTGCCTGAAAACTCTAGAACTGCAGACACAACCTCCATTTTCAAAAGCACCGTTAAAAAACATCTTATCTCACTTACGCACCCAACCGGTAGTTAACCATACGAAAACTACTTTATCTTGCACATATCCACAGCAAAATACACTTATTGATATCTGTGATTCTCCTTAATTTGCACATTACTAACCACAGCAAAATACACTTATTGATATCTGTGATTCCCCTTAATTTGCACAGTTCTAACCAAAATTCTAATATAACTATTGCTCCATAATACTTAAGCTAGTCATAAGTTTGACTAAGATACTCCAATATAGAAACTATATTATGCCAATATATCACCTTTATCATTAATATATAAACTAATTGCTAACTTTTTATACTAATTGTTAAATTCTCAATGTTTAAATTCCAGTACCTAAATTTTGTAAACCTAACCTTACAATCTGTATATCCATTGTATAGCTATTGAGTAAGACCTATCATAAGACTGCCTGAAAAGCCTAGGCATACCTAGGCATATTATTGGCCATCTTGTAATATCAACTTTAATGTATAACTATAAGTACCCCCCACCTTGTATTACATGAAATAAAGAATTTGAATTTGAATTTGTTGGGAGTGTTTGTTATTGAGCATTTAGGTTTGGGTGAGAAGGTGGTTTTTTAGCATCTTTTTGAATTGGGGTACAGGCAGGGTTTCTTTGGCAATGACAGGTAATGAATTCCAGGCACCATCATTACATATACAAACAGTTAGTTACTCAGAAAACTTGGGAGATCAATTTAAAGCTCATAAGGCTAACGTTGGAGTGTACTATGGCAATGAAGTGTCTAAGACAAGGACCTCTAAGCAGACCCTCAGAGACACTCGTACCAGAATATGTGTGTTCTGCGAAGGCGAACACACTAGCACGAGTTGCTCTCGGTATACAACACTGAGCAGTAGGCAGCGGAGACTAAAGGAGTTGCAGCTATGCTTAAAGTGCTGTGGGGGACATAATAATACTAATACTAATAATAATAATAATAATTTTATTCAGACATGATACAAATATGCACTACATAGTTCTAGGTATAAATGGGGTGTACATGTCAAAAGTCCCTAATATGCTGAGCATTGTGAGCATTCTAAAAATTAATTAACAGTAGACTGTACATGGTAAAAAATTATGGTTGATAATTTACAAAATAAGTATAATTGGGTATTTAAGTTGTGGAATTGAATATAAGTTGAACATAATATTTTATTTATTGCAGCAATGCAATTAATTAAATCAGATCAAGTATGCATTATTTATAACAGGTTTTTACATTTATGTGATTAATCAACTTGTTGGTAATGTTAAATATTTTGGGTGAGAAGGTGGTTTTTAAGCAGCTTTTTGAATTGAGGTACAGGCAGGGTTTCTTTGGCAATCACAGGTAATGAATTCCAAATTTTCGGGCCTTTAATGTGCATTGAGTTTTTGCATAGTGTTATATGGACAAGGGGAACATCGAGGAGTGATCTGTGTCTTGTGTTATGGTCATGTGTTCTGTTAAGGTTGGTAAGGAGAAGTTTGAGTGGTGGGTTAATATTTGAGTTTAGTGTTCTATGTATGTAATAGGCACAGTAAAAAGTATGGATGTCTTGTATGGTGAGTAAGTTTAGATTTTTTAATATTGGTGGAGTATGTTGTCTGGAGTGTGAATTTGTTATCATTCTAACTGCAGCCTTTTGTTGTGTTTTTAATGGTCTGAGATGAGTTATTATTGTTGAGCCCCATGCGCAGATTCCATAGGTGAGGTATGGGTAAATGATTGAGTGATATAGGGTAAGGAAAGCTGGTTGTGGAACATAGTACTGTATCTTGGATAGTATTCCCACTGTCTTGGAGACTTTCTTGGAAATTTGTTGTATATGTGTCTGAAATTTGAGGCTACTGTCAAAATGGATTCTTAAGATAAGGGATCCGTTTATCATTATGTTAAGTGGAACATTTGTAGCTCTGTTTCCAAACTGAATAAAATAGGTTTTATCAATATTGAGAGTAAGTTTGTTAGTCATCATCCAGGTAAATATTTTCTGCAATTCAGCATTTACAGTGTTGGTTAGTATGTCTTGGCTTGGGTGAGAGAAAACGTATGTAGTGTCATCTGCATTTGGTAGGTCGTTAATGTAAATGAGAAAGAGAAGTGGGTCAAGAACACTTCCCTGTGGGACACCAACTCTAATAGTTTGCGTGGTAGAACTAGCCCCATTTGTGTACACATATTGGCTTCTGTTGCTAAGGTAAGATTTTAGGTAGTTGAGGGAGTGCCCTCTTATACCATAGTGTGATAATTTTAGGTAATAGATCATGGTCAACTGTATCAAAAGCTTTACGTAAATCAATGAAGATTCCCACTGGGATTTCTTTTTTCTCGAGAGCAGTTTAAATTATTTCTAGCATGTGTATAATAGTATCATTTGTATTTTTATTAGGCCTGAATTGAAACTGACAGTGGTTGAGTACGTTGTGGGAGATGAGGTAGGAATATATCTGCCTATGAATTAATTTTTCAAATTTTTTGGAGAGAAGGGGTAAGTTTGATATTGGCCTATAGTTATTCAGGTCTGTTTGATCTCCTCCGTTATGTATGGGAGTAACCCTCGCTATTTTGAGTATTGATGGGAAGGTAGAGGAGTCGATGGATTTGTTAAAGCGTGTTGCAATAATTGGTGAAAGAACTTGAGAAGCTTTTTTGTATATGAAAGGGAGTAAGTTATTTAGATCTCCTGCCTTGTTTTTTAATGTGTTGATTATAAGTGAGACTTCTATTAGGTTGGTCGGGGCTAAGAATAGTGTGTTCGGATAGGTGCCAGTGAGATAGTCGTTAGGTGGAGTGTTTGAACTTGGGATTTTGCTTGCTAGTTTTTCTCCTATGGTGGAGAAGAAATCATTGAGTCTGTTTACTGTTTCAGTTGGAGGGAGTAGGGGTTCATCTGGTTTTGTTAGTTTGATTGTTCTGTTAGTGGATATCTTTTTAGTTCCTAGAATTTCAGATAGGGTTTTCCAGGTCTTTTTTATATCACCTTTTAAGTTATGTAATCTGTTCTCATAGTACAATTTTTTTGACCTTCTTATCAGGCTCGTTAGGTTTGATGAGTAACGTTTTGTTTGTTCTCTTGTTATTTGACCCATTCTATACTGTTTTTCATATAGGTGTTTTATATTAATAGATTTGAGAATGCTGGGTGTTAGCCAGGGACTGTTTAGTCTTTTAGCTGTGATCTGTTTAGTTTTTTAAGGGTAATGCTTATTATAGAGGTATTACCTGGAGTCTACCTGGAGAGAATTCCAGGGGTCAACGCCCCCGCGGCACGGTCCGTGACCAGGCCTCCTGTTGGACCAGAGCCTGATCAACCAGGCTGTTACTGCTGGCCACACGCAGTCCAACGTACGAACCACAGCCCGGCTGGTCAGGTACCGACTTTAGGTGCCCGTCCAGTGCCTGCTTGAAGACAACCAGGGGTTTGTTGGTAATCCCCCTGATGTATGTTGGGAGGCAGTTGAACAATCTTGGGCCCCTGACACTTATTGTGTTGTCCCTCAACGTGCTAGTGGCACCCCTGCTCTTCATTGGGGGGATGTTACATCGCCTGCCGAGTCTTTTGCTTTCGTAGGGAGTGATTGTTGTGTGCAAGTTTGGTACTAAGCCCTCGAGAATTTTCCATGTGTATATAATAATGTATCTCTCCCGCCTGCGTTCTAGAGAGTACAGGTTTAGGAACTTCAAGCGTTCCCAGTAGTTGACGTGGTTTATCGCACTTATGCGTGCCGTGAAGGTTCTCTGCACATTTTCTAGGTCAGCAATTTCACCCGCCTTGAAAGGTGCAGTTAGTGTGCAGCAATATTCTAGCCTAGATAGAACAAGCGATCTGTAAAGTGTCAACATGGGCTTGGCATCCCTGGTTTTGAAGGTTCTCATTATCCATCCTGTCATTTTTCGAGCAGATGCAATTGCTACTTTGTTATGGTCCTTGAAGGTGAGATCCTCTGACATGATCACTCCCAGGTCTTTGACATAAGTTTTTCGCTCTATTGTGTGGCTAGAATTAGTTTTGTACTCCGAAGAGATTTTAATTTCTTCACGTTTTCCGTATCTGAGTAATTGAAATTTCTCATCATTGAACTTCATATTGTTTTCTGCAGCCCATTTAAAGATTTGGTTTATGTCTGCTTGGAGTCTAGCCGTGTCTTCAACGGTGGACACTGTCATACAGATTCGGGTGTCATCTGCAAAGGAAGACACAGCACTGTGGCTTATATCCCTGTCGATATCTGATATGAGGATGAGGAATAGGATGGGAGCAAGTACTGTGCCTTGTGGAACAGAGCTTTTCACAGTAGCTGCCTCAGACTTTACTCTGTTGACTACTACTCTTTGTGTTCTACATGTTAGGAAATTATAGATCCATCTACCAACTTTTCCTGTTATTCCTTTATCACGCATTTTGTGTGCTATTACACCATGGTCACACTTGTCAAAGGCTTTTGCAAAATCTGTGTATATAACATCTGCATTCTGTTTATCTTCTAGAGCATCCAGGACCTTGTCGTAGTGGTCCAGTAGTTGGGACAGACAGGAGCAGCCTGCTCTAAACCCATGCTGTCCTGGGTTGTGCAATTGATGGGTATCAAGATGGGTTGCGATCTTGCTTCTTAGAACCCTTTCAAAGATTTTTATGATATGGGACGTTAGCGCAATTGGTCTGTAGTTCTTTGCTATTGCTTTACTGCCCCCTTTGTGGAGCGGGGCTATGTATGTTGTTTTTAGTAGCTGCGGGACGATCCCAGTGTCCATGCTCCCTCTCCATAAGATGTTAAAAGCATGTGATAGGGGCTTCTTGCAGTTCTTGATGAACACTGAGTTCCATGAGTCTGGGTCTGGAGCAGAGTGCATGGGCATGTCATTTATTGCCTTTTCGAAGTCATTTGGCGTCGTGTTGTTTAGTTTGATATCTTTATTATGCACCCCATACCCATCCTGTGGGCGGTAGTCAAAAGATTACAGAGGTACATAATGGGTCCAGGGACTGGACCCCAAAGTTATGATAGCTGAGCAAGTTACAAAGGTAATGAACTAACAAGCTACAAAGGTAATGAACTCACAAGTTACAAATGTAATGAAACATGTAAGTAAATTTACTTACTTACGTTTATACATGGTTACAATCATGAACAAATTATAACGCAATGAACACTTCACTAGTCTACACCCAGTCACAACTGTAATGAGTTCTTGGTGCAAATTTTATTGTTGGGTCACACATACACACTTACATATACACATACACACACACATACACACACATATATACATACACACACACGCACACACAACAGGCCCAGCCTTCAATCGACATGTGCACAGGACAAAAAGGCAATCAACACGCGCGCGCACACACACACACACACAGCCCCCGGTGGCCTAGTGGGTAAAGCTCTTGCTTCACGTACGGAGGGGCCGGGTTCAATTCCCGGTGGGGCAGAAACATTTCGAAGTGTTTCCTTACATACACATACACACACACATATATACAACAGGCCTAGTGTCTAATTGACATGTGCCTAGGACAAAATGGTAACTAACTAACACACACACACACACACAACACACGTAGCAATTCTTTATTTACAGGGAGCAAAGTCAGGGTATTTTTCCAGAATGGTCTGTAATATACCACTGTGGATAAAATACTTTGACATATCTTGAACATTTCTGAGTGAGTTGTCTCTGAATTCATTAATTTTGTCGCACTCCAGTACATAATGACGCAGGGTGTGACAATAATCCAACTGACAAAGTTTACATTTTGTTTGGTCTACATCTGGTGGTTGTGATTTAACCTGCCAAAGATACTTGTAACCCAGCCGGAGGCGGGCGGTGGTGACATCCAAGAGTCTGCTTATTTTGTTGGATGCACCATAGACATGTGGCTCCTCCTGCATGATAGAATGATGATAGATGGACTGACTGGTGTCAATCTCCTGAGTCTTAAGTCAATAAAATTCAGTTCTAGTTCTTTTCGTATTATTGTTCTCAAA
>WNWK01053697.1:0-11795 GCA_009830355.1 Cherax destructor | reverse complement strand
CTCAAACATTCTGTCCCTTCCACCTTGTCAATTTCCTCAGTTTTTTGCATTTGGGTTATCATATACCTTAAGTCCCCTGTTTTCCAGTGTCGCCAGGTTAGTTTCCTTATCCTCTCCCCATAGCCAGGACTAGTCTTGTTACAAACCCTTTGTGTAAGGGGCATGTGTGTGGTGTTGTATGTGCGTGAATTTGTGGTGTGTGTATGTGCATGTGTATGGTGCCTGTCTGTGTTTTTACGTGTGTGTGTGTGTGGGGGGACTGACAGAATTCGTAAAAAATTTCTTTAAATCCCCTAAACTTACCGTCTTCTACGGTTAAATTCAGAACACTAAAAACAGTAGAAGAATCAGTTTTGACGTTATCAGTCCGTCAGTCTTCGTAGGAGGTGATCAGTCCCTTCTTTCTTAAACATGTATTAAGTTGGATGGTTAATGGGGTTTAAAACCTACCCACAAAAATACTTAAATTCCTAAGATTTCATTTGAAATATATTTTCAGCATATATAAACTGAGAACAATGCACATTTCGTGTATATATATCCCCTTGAAGCCTATAGCATAGGCTGGTTAGTTGGAGTTTAAAACCTATCACCTACACTAGGCTCATAAAGGCTGCTTGGTAACCTGTCCACTAACACATAAATAATTAAATCACTAAAATAAGGAATAAAGTAATGTCTCAGCATGTACATACTCTGGGAGAAATACAACCCTCTTAGTATATATGCTGAGTTGCATAGACAGAGCCAGAGCTTAAACACTAGACCAGAAGTTAGGTACAACACTTGGAGGTGACGCCCCGGGTGAGTGACCTCCCGGGTGAGTGACGCCCCGGGTGAGTGACGCCCCGGGTGAGTGACGCCCCGGGTGAGTGACGCCCCGGGTGAGTGACGCCCGGGTGAGTGACGCCCCGGGTGAGTGACGCCCCGGGTGAGTGACGCCCCGGGTGAGTGACGCCCCGGGTGAGTGACGCCCCGGGTGAGTGACGCCCCGGGTGAGTGACGCCCCGGGTGAGTGACGCCCCGGGTGAGTGACGCCCCGGGTGAGTGACGCCCCGGGTGAGTGACGTCACGGGTGAGTGTGGAAATATGACTAAACACTTTACAGTGGCTCTGAGAGAGCTGGTTCAGTGGCTGTTGAGAGAGCTGGTTCAGTGGCTGTTGAGAGAGCTGGTTCAGTGGCTGTTGAGAGAGCTGGTTCAGTGGCTGTTGAGAGAGCTGGTTCAGTGGCTGTTGAGAGAGATGGTTCAGGGGCTGTTGAGAGAGCTGGTTCAGGGGCTGTTGAGAGAGCTGGTTCAGGGGCTGTTGAGAGAGCTGGTTCAGATGCTGTTGAGAGAGCTGGTTCAGGGGCTGTTGAGAGAGCTGGTTCAGGGGCTGTTGAGAGAGCTGGTTCAGGGGCTGTTGAGAGAGCTGGTTCAGGGGCTGTTGAGAGAGCTGGTTCAGGGGCTGCTGAAGAGCTGGTTCAGGGGCTGTTGGAGAGCTGGTTCAGTGGGCTGTTGAGGAGCTGGTTCAGGGCTGTGAGGAAGCTGGTTCAGGGGCTGTTGAAGAGCATGGTTCAGGGGCTGTGAGGAGCTGGTTCAGGCTGGGAGAGAGCTGGTTCAGGGCTGTTGAGAGAGCTGGTTCAGGGGCTGTTGAAGAGCTGGTTCAGGGCTGTTGAGAGAGCTGGTTCAGGGGCTGTTGAGAGAGCTGGTTCAGGGGCTGTTGAGAGAGCTGGTTCAGGGGCTGTTGAGAGAGCTGGTTCAGGGGCTGTTGAGAGAGCTGGTTCAGGGGCTGTTGAGAGCTGGTTCAGGGCTGTTGAGAGAGCTGGTTCAGGGGCTGTTGAGAGAGCTGGTTCAGGGCTGTTGAGAGAGCTGGTTCAGTGGGCTGTTGAGAGAGCTGGTTCAGGGGCTGTTGAGAGAGCTGGTTCAGGGGCTGTTGAGAGAGCTGGTTCAGGGGCTGTTGAGAGAGCTGGTTCAGGGGCTGTTGAGAGAGCTGGTTCAGGGGCTGTTGAGAGAGCTGGTTCAGGGGCTGTTGAGAGAGCTGGTTCAGGGGCTGTTGAGAGAGCTGGTTCAGGGGCTGTTGAGAGAGCTGGTTCAGGGGTTCTGCCTCAGCCTCACATGTCAGCGACTGTGATCAGTGTAGTGTTGGGTGAGGTAGTGACCGCATGTGTGTGCTACAGTGCGCAATATTACGTGTTAAGTATTAGTGATACAGTGAGTGATATAGTGTTAAATGTAATGCACAACATGTTAGATATAGTGTTGAAGTGTGTAGGATGTTACAAGATAATCTTAGAGTTTATTAGGTATCCTCAGAGGGGATTTTTTCTTTTAAATTCCAACTTTTCGTTTTTCGCTCATAATGAGAGAAGCCTCATGCGATATTTTTCTAATTTTCATCGATGTGTAGTGCAACTAGAGCCAGATTAACCACTTCCTTCATTCTGGCATAGCTCAAGGTCTGGTCGCAGACCGGGCGAGATCTGATCACAGACCAGGCGAGGCGTGGTCACAGACCGGGCGAGGCGTGGTCACAGACCGGGCGAGGCGTGGTCACAGACCGGGCGAGGCGTGGTCACAGACCGGGCGAGGCCGTGGTCACAGACCGGGCGAGGCGTGGTCACAGACCGGGCGAGGCCTGGTCACAGACCGGGCGAGGCGTGGTCACAGACCGGGCGAGGCGTGGTCACAGACCGGGCGAGGCGTGGTCACAGACCGGGCGAGGCGTGGTCACAGACCGGCGAGGCTGTCGGGCGAGGCGTGGTCACAGACCGGGCGAGGCGTGGTCACAGACCGGGCGAGGCGTGGTCACAGACCGGGCGAGGCGTGGTCACAGACCGGGCGAGGCGTGGTCACAGACCGGGCGAGGCGTGGTCACAGACCGGGCGAGGCGTGGTCACAGACCGGGCGAGGCGTGGTCACAGACCGGGCGAGGCCTGGTCACAGACCGGGCGAGGCCTGGTCACAGACCGGCGAGGCCTGGTCACAGACCGGGCGAGGCCTGGTCACAGACCGGGCGAGGCCTGGTCACAGACCGGGCGAGGCCTGGTCACAGACCGGGCGAGGCCTGGTCACAGACCGGGCGAGGCCTGGTCACAGACCGGGCGAGGCCTGGTCACAGACCGGGCGAGCCTGGTCACAGCTGAGGCGAGGCCTAAGATACAGAGCCATGAGGAGGCAAGCTTTAGGTCAAGACCGGGCGAGGCCTGGTCAGCAGACGGGCGAGGCCTGGTCACAGACCGGGCGAGGCCTGGTCACAGACCGGGCGAGGCCTGGTCACAGACCGGGCGAGGCCTGGTCACAGACCGGGCGAGGCCTGGTCACAGACCGGGCGAGGCCTGGTCACAGACCGGGCGAGGCCTGGTCACAACTCGGAGGCCTGGTCAGCAGACCGGCGAGGCCTGGTCACAGACCGGGCGAGGCCTGGTCACAGACCGGGCGAGGCCTGGTCATAGACCGGGCGAGGCCTGGTCACAGACCGGGCGAGGCCTGGTCACAGACCGGGCGAGGCCTGGTCACAGCCGGGCGAGGCCTGGTCACAGACCGGGCGAGGCCTGGTCACAGACGGCGAGGCCTGTCACGAGGGCAGCTGGTCAAGACCGGGCGAGGCCTGGTCCAGACCGGCGACCTGGTCACAGACCGGGCGAGGCCTGGTCCAGACGGGCGAGGCCTGGTCACAGACCGGGCGAGGCCTGGTCACAGACCGGGCAGCCGGGGTACCAGACAGACCGTCTGCAGGTTACAGCTGTAAGACAGTGCACTGCCGTTCACGACGAGCCTGATCCAGGTGGAGGTAGTACAGGTAGTTGCCTGTTAAGAAGCCCATGGGTGCAAGCTTGTCAATGTATGACACCATGTCTGCCGCAAGCCTTGTGCATCGTTATGATGATAGCGTATGGGAATTCTAGACAGAAGTGTCCTGGGTTGCATTGTAAGATTTCCTCTCTGTGCGTATGCAACTGCATTTACAGACAGTGTCTAACTGGTTGTTCTCTGTTAAGAAGTGTCTGGGTTGCATGTTAAGAAGCCTGTCTGGTTGCATGTTAAGAAGCCTGTCTGTGGTTGCATTGTTAAGAAGCCTGTCTGGGTTGCATTGTTAAGAAGCCTGTCTGGGTTGCATTGTTAAGAAGCCGTGCTGCGGTTGCATTGTTAAGACAGCGTGTCTGGGTTGCATTGTTAAGACAGCTGTCTGCGGTTGCATGTTAAGACAGCCTGTCTGCGGTTGCATTGTTAAGACAGCTGTCTGCGGTTGCACTGTTAAGACAGCTGTCTGCGGTTGCATTGTTAAGACAGCCTGTCTGCGGTTGCACTGTTAAGACAGCCTGTCTGGGTTGCACTGTAGACCGTCGGCATGTAAGACACCTGTCTGCGGTTGCACTGTTAAGACAGCCTGTCTGCGGTTGCACTGTTAAGACAGCCTGTCTGCGGTTGCACTGTTAAGACAGCCTGTCTGCGGTTGCATGTTAAGCACTGCTGGTGCACTGTTAAGACAGCCTGTCTGCGGTTGCACTGTTAAGACAGCTGTCTGCGGTTGCACTCGTTAAGACAGCCTGTCTGCGGTTGCACCTGTTGAGAGACAGCTGTCTGCGGTTGCACTGTTAAGACAGCCTGTCGGTTGCACTGTTAAGACAGCCTGTCTGCGGTTGCACTGTTAAGACAGCCTGTCTGCGGTTGCACGTTAAGACAGCCTGTCTGCGGTTGCACTGTTAAGACAGCTGTCTGCGGTTGCACTGTTAAGACAGCGTGTCTGGGTTGCACTGTTAAGACAGCTGTCTGCGGTTGCACTGTTAAGACAGCTGTCTGCGGTTGCACTGTTAAGACAGCGTTCTGCGGTTGCACTGTTAAGACAGCTGTCTGCGGTTGCACTGTTAAGACAGCTGTCTGCGGTTGCACTGTTAAGACAGCTGTCTGCGGTTGCACTGTTAAGACAGCTGTCTGCGGTTGCACTGTTAAGACAGCTGTCTGCGGTTGCACTGTTAAGACAGCCTGTCTGCGGTTGCACTGTTAAGACAGCGTGTCTGCGGTTGCACTGTTAAGACAGCGTGTCTGCGGTTGCACTGTTAAGACAGCGTGTCTGCGGTTGCACTGTTAAGACAAGCTGTCTGCGGTTGCACTGTTAAGACAGCTGTCTGTGGTTGCACTGTTAAGACAGCCTGTCTGCGGTTGCACTGTTAAGACAGCGTGTCTGCGGTTGCACTGTTAAGACAGCGTGTCTGCGGTTGCACTGTTAAGACAGCGTGTCTGCGGTTGCACTGTTAAGACAGCGTGTCTGCGGTTGCACTGTTAAGACAGCGTGTCTGCGGTTGCACTGTTAAGACAGCGTGTCTGCGGTTGCACTGTTAAGACAGCTGTCTGCGGTTGCACTGTTAAGACAGCGTGTCTGCGGTTGCACTGTTAAGACAGCTGTCTGCGGTTGCACTGTTAAGACAGCGTGTCTGCGGTTGCACTGTTAAGACAGCGTGTCTGCGGTTGCACTGTTAAGACAGCGTGTCTGCGGTTGCACTGTTAAGACAGCCTGTCTGCGGTTGCACTGTTAAGACAGCCTGTCTGCGGTTGCACTGTTAAGACAGCGTGTCTGCGGTTGCACTGTTAAGACAGCCTGTCTGCGGTTGCACTGTTAAGACAGCCTGTCTGCGGTTGCACTGTTAAGACAGCGTGTCTGCGGTTGCACTGTTAAGACAGCGTGTCTGCGGTTGCACTGTTAAGACAGCCTGTCTGCGGTTGCACTGTTAAGACAGCCTGTCTGCGGTTGCACTGTTAAGACAGCCTGTCTGCGGTTGCACTGTTAAGACAGCCTGTCTGCGGTTGCACTGTTAAGACAGCCTGTCTGCGGTTGCACTGTTAAGACAGCGTGTCTGCGGTTGCATTGTTAAGACAGCGTGTCTGCGGTTGCATTGTTAAGACAGCGTGTCTGCGGTTGCTGTTAAGACAGCCTGTCGCGGCTGCACGTTGAAGCAGCCTGTCTGCGTTTGACTTAAGCAGCCTGTCTGCAGCTTGCACGTTAAGACACCTTGTCTGCGGTGTTACACTATGAGCAGATGAACATCTTACGCAGTTTCCACCTTGAACGTCTCAGTGTTTAATCGCCTGACGCAGCGACCACCTTGACGCAGCCGACCACCTTGACGCAGCCGACCACCTTGACGCAGCCGACCACCTTGACGCAGCCGACCACCTTGACGCAGCCGACCACCTTGACGCAGCCGACCACCTTGACGCAGCCGACCACCTTGACGCAGCCGACCACCTTGCGCAGGCGCAGGACCACCTGACGCAGCCGACCACCTTGACGCAGCCGACACCTGACGCAGCCGACAACCTTGACGCAGCCGACAACCTTGACGCAGCCGACAACCTTGACGCAGCCGACAACCTTGACGCAGCCGACAACCTTGACGCAGATGACCACCTTGACGCAGCCGACCACCTTGACGCAGATGACCACCTTGACGCAGCTGACCACCTTGACGCAGCTGACCACCTTTACGCAGCCGACACCTTAAAAGTACACATTAAATTTTGTTTGTGTGGGAAAATTTATCAATATTAAAAAAAATGGTTAATGAAACTTCGGATAATTGTTAACTGCCATAACTGGAGAATTACTCTTCTGATCGGCTTCAAACTGTCACCACTCGTGTGACTGAACACAATGTTCGCCTCTTATTGACTTGCAAAAGTCTCGATTTCCTAATTTTATTGAATAAAAATAAATTTATATTTAATAACTAAAATGATTCTTTTGATCGACCAAAAAATTATAATGATGTTTTCTGTATGAATGATGATCATCCATAAGTTTATTATTAGTAAGTGGAAATTTGAAATATTCCTGAAATTGATACATTGTTCGGAATCATTCGAATCTGATCATTTACTCGAATGCCTTTTCTGATCGTATTCAAACTCTCTCCGTTGGTGGATTTTATTAACAGAATGTTTGATGCTGACTTTGAACTGTGATGATTTCAATTTGCCAAGTTTACTAATTCCTTATTCCAGTGTAATAACAAAGAATGTTTCTGATATGAAGTATTTTTGTATTAGGCACTCTATGGCTGTCAGTTGTATTTTTTTAAAGCAGTTTTATAAAATAAAAAATTTCTTGAAACATAGAAGTAAAGTTTTTTTAAATGAGTGTAGAGAATTTTTAATTGAATATGAACGTATAGAAAACCTGTGAAAAATAGTTTTTGTATGTAGTTTTTTGTGTGACTATTATTTTCGGAGGTCGATCACCATGCCCAGCCCTTCTAGGGCAGGGTAGGTGCCAAGGCTGGAGCTTGCTACCATCTGCAGCTCGTAAGCCTGCCCTTCCCGTTAGGGAAGGTGGCAGACCAGAGAGACCTAGCATCTATCTACCTCCATACCTCGTGCTGGTGGGGAATGTGGCTAGGCCTGGGGCCAGTTGGTCCCGCCGATGAGGGGTATCCCCTCCCATGGGAGACATAGATCTCTGACACTCCCACGCCAGGGAGCCGGAGCCGGGTCGCCATCTGGTAAAGACCCGGGCCGGGAGAATTCCCAGTGAATCAACACCTCCAACCTATTTTCAGAACACTGATTGACTTTACGTCGTAGAACCTTAACCTTCCTCTACCTCCCGGAGATTTTGTTGACCTTATTGAACTCTGTGTTAATTTCAACTCTTTTTCTTTCAATAACAGGCTCTACAAACAAACATACGGCATGGGAATGGGATCCCCCATCAGTGCCGTCTTAGCTAACTTGTACATGGATCACCTAGAGGCTGAACACTTCGCCAACATCATCCCCTCAAGCGTCACTTGGTTACGTTACGTAGACGACGTCCTCGTAATAACTCCCAAACGTTTTGATGTACGGAATCTTCAGGCAAGGCTCAACGCAGTTGAACCGGCGATCCAGTTTACACTAGAAGAAGAGTCCAATGACAAGCTACCCTTTCTAGACGTCCTCATCCACAAAGTAGATAACCTAAGATTTCAAGTTTACCGGAAACCTACAAATAAAAATGATCTCACACACTTTTATTCCAGTCAAGATACTAAGACCAAAAGTAGTCCTGATTTTCTTGACGAGGAATGTACATACATTCACCAAACCTTCACTGATTTACATTTTCCTTCATTTTTCATCAAAGATTGCAAGAAAAGAGCTCTTCAGATCATTCATTCTCCACGCGTCAACACCACTCCAAACAAAGTTATAATTCTTCCCAACAGCCAGGTTGCATCAAACATTTCTAAAGTATTTGCACAAGCTAACACTAGAGTCGCCATCGCTTCCAGTACTTCTATTAAGGATCTAACCAGGACTAAATCCAAGCACCATGAACCAGTCAACGCAGGGGTTTACACTATACCCTGTGGAGGCTGCGACAGAATTTATGTAGGAGAAACAGCAAGAACACATTAATGCATGCAGAAACGATAACCTGAACAACGCCTGCGTACAACACCGAAATTCCAACAATCAATTTCCGTAGACGCAAATGCCTTGAATCAGCACTTATCTCTGTTTCTAACACAATTAAACAAAACAAAGGCAGCTTCACCATCTCTGAAGTCTTAGCAAGAATCCTCCTGAAAACAGTAAACCCTACCATCACATAGTCTCTCCTACTGATTCAACACAAGCACATCGTAGATGTGGAACACTCCTACAGGCCTTCTATATTTCAACCTCCAGCAGAAATATTTGTCTAACCTATTGTTATACTACCCAAGTATTTGTTTTATCACCTTTTACTCATGTGCATATTGATTGTTCTACCTTATTGTATTACTACTACTACTTATATCACTTCTACTACTACCACCACTAGTATTTCACCTCACTTTGAGAGTATATATATGCCCACTGTGTCCATGTATCGCTTGTAACGGCTTGAGAAAGCTCCTGAGAGCGAAACGTTGCCACAATAAAATGTCACATTAGTTGCATTTGTGTCCTTTTACTTAACATATTGTCGGTAATTCTACCAATATTATTACAATATATGGGAATCTTTATTAAGGAAACGTTTCGCCACACAGTGGCTTCATCAGTCCAATATAAAGCAGAAAGGTGTAATGAGAGGAGGAGTTTGAGGTAATCAGTCCCTCGGCCTGGAGTCGATGTGTTCAGTCCATCAATCTTGTAGGAAGTACAGCATAGAGCCGGAGAAGTGGCTTATATACTGTAGTCAGGTGAGGCGAGCCACTGCGTGGCGATACGTTTCCTCATTAAAGATACCCCAGTGTTGCACATGTGTTTAATTTATCACCTTGTCGGTTCTCTGAACCATTCATCTAGACATGTTTGATGGGTTGAGTGTCTTCAGTGTTTTCTTTTTGGTCGGAGGATTCTTCATGGTATTCAGGTACTTCTGCATCTTCTGTGGTTGTACAAGAATGGTATACAATACCGACAGTATGAAATAAAGACACATGTGCAACATTGGGTATATTTATTGTAAACGTTTCGCCATCCAGTGGCTTTATCGATACAAATTCTAGGACACTATATGAAGACAGTAGAACTATATACAAAAGATGAGGTTATCAGTCCCTCGGCCTTGGAGTTGTGTGAACATCACGGAAGTCGTTGATGTTCACACAACTCCAAGGCCGAGGGACTGATAACCTCATCTTTTGTATATAGTTCTACTGTCTTCACATAGTGTCCTAGAATTTGTATTGATAAAGCCACTGGATGGCAAAGTTTAAAATAAAGATACCCAGATGTTGCACATGTGTCTTTATTTCATCTTCTGTGGTTGTACGGAGTGGAGGGTGGGAGTCTTTATTATTTGTGGCTTGTTGGAATGTTTGTGGTTGAATGGTTCAGAGAACCGACAAGTTGTTAAATTAATTTACATGTTTGTGGTTGTTGACATGTAGCTGTAGTCGGTGATGGAGGTTCTGGAGTGGGTTCTTGGGCAGGGTCAGGAGTTGGGCTTGAGGTTGACGGAAGTTAACGATGTTAGGGATTATCTTAAGGAAATCTTGTGAAGGTGGTGAGTCAGGGAAATCGAAAGTTGGCATGTTATTTAGACGGATCAGTTCGTTGATTGGTGTATTGAAAGAGCCGGGGTTTGTTGCGTTTGCAAGGTGTGCATACATCATGCAGTACAGCACCTTGGAAGGAGCAGCGTCGGGAAGTGCAGAGAGGGAGTTCGAGGTTAAGGAAGACTGCTGTGTTGCGTGGAGAATTCTTTTGGTGTCTAACTGTAGTTTTGTTATAGCAGCAAAAGTCGGCGATTTTGGGCTGCTTTTCTTGGTCTTCTTGGAGTTTCTTGGTCAGCATTTCCTTCCTTAGAGGGCAGCAAGGGTATGATGAGTGGCCTTGCAGTTGAGGCAGGTAGAGTGGCATTGGTGGTGGGACAGGTTATAAAATCATGTCCTTCTTTACTGCAGTTGGAACAGAATTTCTTGTCCTTAATGGGGCATTCAGTTGTTGTATGAAGGTATGAATAACAGTTCCAACAAGGAGAAACGTGGGCGAAACGTTCTGGTTTTATTTGTGTGGGTGTATGTGGTAGCATGTGATGGCTAGGCCCTCTGACAGTGCTCTATCAGTCATTTCAATGTTTGAGAATGTGACTTTGATCATTGATAATGCATTAGAGATCTTAATGATGATATCAATCGAAGCCCAAGAACTTTGTTTTTCGATTGAGGTCTTCAGGTCAGCAGTCGATTGGGATGTTATAATCTTGTCCAGCCGTTTGATAAAAACAGAACGTTTCACCAGCAGTGAGGGTGAAGGGGAGATGGAGAACTGTCGGTCATTTAGTGTCTTCACAGCGGTGTCGTCAGTCAGTTTGGAAGCTTCAAGGTCGTCAGTGTAGACGACAATGAACGAGTCTTTCAGTGAGAGGATAGCTGTGAATTTAACCTGCAAGCAGGTGTTTACAGCGGCAGCAAGGGCACGTTTGGTGGAGTCGTTGATAACACCTCTGGAAGGCTTGATCTTTACACGATGGGCAAGCATCGTCAAAGATTAGAGGCGCTGGTAAAGGTCATAGATTCCCCTCCCCGACGGGCATCGAAGGGACACTTCTTGAGGGTGGAGCGACTGTGACTTGCCAGTAGCAAGGTCACCAGTGGAATGTGTATGGGTACGGTGTTAGTGGTGATGGACAAATTTATTATGTGAGCAATGGGGATTGCCAGTTCAGACAACCATCTTTTAGGAACTTAGACGGGATGTTATCTGGAATTATAGTCATTTGTAACATGTATGGTGACGGCACCTGGCGTAGCATGCGTGCTGACATGCCATGATTTTTCTTTTATTAATTTCTTATATTTTTCTTTCTAATATAATAATTCACGATTTGAGATCATTGCTGACAAAGCATAAATTACATTGTGGCGGCCAAGACTCAGCAGCCAACAAAATGTTCTATTCTTACGCTAATATCAATAATAAGGCTTATTTACCTATCACAATTGATCTTTTAAGACATAAGGTGACATATTAATAGCATAGAAACATAAAAATACACCAGATTAAATACTATATAGCTGCGCAGGTAGTACAAGGGACACCACTGACCATAAGGCTTATTATCCATTCTCTCGTTACACTTTTGAGAGAAAACGGATCTAGCCGAGGGTAAACTGTAATAGACATTCATTGCTTACGAAAACAGTGAAAAAACAAGGATTTTTTCGAAAAAAAAAAATCCCCGAGTACTTGGGCATGAGCGCGTTTCGGCCATTATCTCGGAACTAAGCAACGTCATTAATAATGAACGAATTCAAGTGATTTCCACAACAACCATAAAAGAATGTTTGCTTTACTTGTTCCTTTTTGACGTAGACCAAATATTTTGAGATTTGTGTGGGG
>WNWK01053696.1:0-11795 GCA_009830355.1 Cherax destructor | reverse complement strand
TTGAAAATGCTAATCGTCAAAAATGCAATAAAATAACGTTTTATAGCATTTTTGAATATTTATAAATTATTTACATATTTTTAAAAATCCCATTAAAAATCTATAAAATCAATATTTTTATAGAATATTTCATATTATTTTCGAAAATACATGAAACATTAAAAAGCTCAGAAAATGTGTAAAATCGTATTTTATTGCATATTTCGACGTTTTAGAGCGGTTTGAGTGCTTTTCTGGCAAAACTCATTTTTAGCTAAATACTTAGATTTTCACACTTTTAAATAGAATTTCTACTGCAATTGAAATTTATGGGAAAAGTAAGCAAAATTTTATGATTTTCTTTTAGGAAGCTTACTCATAGGTATATTTTATCTAAAAAAAATAGTTTTTCAGAAAATCCTTGAAAATGCCTTAATCGTCAAAAATGCAATAAAATAAGTTTTATAGCATTTTTAATATTTATAATTATTTACATATTTTTAAAAATCCCATTAAAAATCTATAAAAATCAATATTTTTATAGAATATTTCATATTATTTTCGAAAAATACATGAAACATTAAAAAGCTCAGAAAATGTGCTAAAATCGTATTTTATTGCATATTTCGACGTTTTAGAGCGGTTTGAGTGCTTTTCTGGCAAAACTCATTTTTCAGCTAAAATACTTAGATTTTCACACTTTTAAATAGAATTTCTACTGCAATTGAAATTTATGGGAAAAGTAAGCAAAATTTTATGATTTTCTTTAGGAAGCTTACTCATAGGTATATTTTATCTAAAAATAGTTTTTCAGAAAATCCTTGAAAATGCCTTGAATCGTCAAAAAATGCAATAAAATAACGTTTTATAGCATTTTTGAATATTTATAAATTATTTACATATTTTTAAAAAATCCCATTAAAAATCTATAAAAATCAATATTTTTATAGAATATTTCATATTATTTTCGAAAAATTCATGAAACATTAAAAGCTCAGAAAATCGCATTTTATGGCATATTTCGACGTTTTAGAGCGGTTTGATGCTTTCTGACAAAACTCATTTTTTAGCTAAAATACTTACATTTTCACACTTTTAAATAGAATTTCTACTGCAATTGAAATTTATGGGAAAAGTAAGCAAAATTTTATGATTTTCTTTTAGGAAGCTTACTCATAGGTATATTTTATCTAAAAAATAGTTTTCAGAAAATCCTTGAAAATGCCTTAAATCGTCAAAAAATGCAATAAAATCAAGTTTTATAGCATTTTTTAATATTTATAAATTATTTACATATTTTTAAAAAAATCCCATTAAAAATCTATAAAAATCCATATTTTTATAGAATATTTCATATTATTTTCGAAAAATACATGAAACATTAAAAAGCTCAGAAAAATGTGCTAAAATCGTATTTTATTGCATATTTCGACGTTTTACGGCGGTTTGAGTGCTTTTCTGGCAAAACTCATTTTCAGCTAAAATACTTAGATTTTCACACTTTTAAATAGAATTTCTACTGCAATTGAAATTTATGGGAAAAGTAAGCAAAATTTTATGATTTTCTTTTAGGAAGCTTACTCATAGGTATATTTTATCTAAAAAAATAGTTTTTCAGAAAATCATTGAAAATGCCTTGAATCGTCAAAAAATGCAATAAAATAACGTTTTATAGCATTTTTGAATATTTATAAATTATTTACATATTTTTAAAAATCCCATTAAAAATCTATAAAAATCAATATTTTATAAAATATTTCATATTATTTTCGAAAAATCATGAAACATTAAAAGCTCAGAAAAAAAAAATCGTATTTTATTGCATATTTCGACGTTTTAGAGCGGTTTGAGTGCTTTTCTGCAAAACTCATTTTTAGCTAAAATACTTAGATTTTCACTTTTAAATAGAATTTCTACGAATTAAATTTATGGGAAAAGTAAGCAAAATTTTATGATTTTCTTTAGGAAGCTTACTCATAGGTATATTTTATCTAAAAATAGTTTTCAGAAAATCCTTGAAAATGCCTTAATCGTCAAAATGCAATAAAATAAGTTTTATAGCATTTTTGAAATTTATAATTATTTAATATTTTTAAAAATCCCATTAAAAATCTATAAAATCATATTTTTATAGAATATTTCATATTATTTTCGAAAAATACATGAAACATTAAAAGCTCAGAAAAATGTGCAAAATCGTATTTTATTGCATATTTCGACGTTTTAAGCGTTTGAGTGCTTTCTGGCAAAACTCATTTTTAGCTAAAATACTTAGATTTTCACACTTTAAATAGAATTTCTACTGAATTGAAATTTATGGAAAAGTAAGCAAAATTTTATGATTTTCTTTTAGGAAGCTTACTCATAGGTATATTTTATCTAAAAATAGTTTTCAGAAAATCCTTGAAAATGTCCTTGAATCGTCAAAAATGCAATAAAATAACGTTTTATAGCATTTTTAATATTTATAATTATTTACATATTTTAAAAATCCCATTAAAATCTATAAAAATCAATATTTTATAGAATATTTCATATTATTTTCGAAAAATACATGAAACATTAAAAGCTCAGAAAATGTCTAAATCGTATTTTATTGCATATTTGACGTTTTAGACGGTTTGAGTGCTTTCTGAAAACTCATTTTTCAGCTAAAATACTTAGATTTTCACACTTTAAATAGAATTTCTACTGCAATTGAAATTTATGGGAAAAGTAAGCAAATTTATGATTTCTTTTAGGAAGCTTACTCATAGGTATATTTTATCTAAAAATAGTTTTTCAGAAAATCCTTGAAAATGCCTTAATCGTCAAAAATGCAATAAAATAAGTTTTATAGCATTTTGAATATTTATAAATTATTTACATATTTTAAAATCCATTAAAAATCTATAAAAATCAATATTTTTATAGAATATTTCATATTATTTCGAAAATTCATGAAACATTAAAAAGCTCAGAAAAATCGCATTTTATTGCATATTTCGACGTTTTAGAGCGGTTTGAGTGCTTTTCTGGCAAAACTCAATTTTCAGCTAAAATACTTCGATTTTCACACTTTTAAATAGAATTTCTACTGCAATTAAATTTATGGAAAAGTAAGCAAAATTTTATGATTTTCTTTAGGAAGCTTACCATGGTATATTTTATCTAAAAATAGTTTTCAGAAAATCCTTGAAATGCCTTGAATCGTCAAAAATGCAATAAAATAACGTTTTATAGCATTTTGAATATTTATAAATTATTTACATATTTTAAAAATCCCATTAAAAATCTATAAAAATCAATATTTTTATAGAATATTTCATATTATTTTCGAAAATACATGAAACATTAAAAAGCTCAGAAAATGCTAAATCATTTTATTGCATATTTCGACGTTTTAGAGCGGTTTGAGTGCTTTCTGGCAAAACTCATTTTTCAGCTAAAATACTTAGATTTTCACACTTTTAAATAGAATTTCTACTAATTAAATTTATGGGAAAAGTAAGCAAAATTTTATGATTTTCTTTTAGGAAGCTTACTCATAGGTATATTTTATCTAAAAATAGTTTTCAGAAAATCCTTGAAAATGCTCTTGAATCGTCAAAAAATGCAATAAAATAAGTTTTATAGCATTTTTGAATATTTATAAATTATTTACATATTTTTAAAAATCCCATTAAAAATCTATAAAAATCAATATTTTTATAGAATATTTCATATTATTTTCGAAAATTCATGAAACATTAAAAAGCTCAAAATGTAAAATCGCATTTTATGCATATTTCGACGTTTTAGAGCGGTTTGAGTGCTTTTCTGGCAAAACTCATTTTTAGCTAAAATACTTAGATTTTCACACTTTTAAATAGAATTTCTACTGCAATTGAAATTTATGGGAAAAGTAAGCAAAATTTTATGATTTTTTTAGGAAGCTTACTCATAGGTATATTTTATCTAAAAATAGTTTTTCAGAAAATCCTTGAAAATGCTCTTGAATCGTCAAAAATGCAATAAAATAACGTTTTATAGCATTTTTAATATTTATAAATTATTTACATATTTTTAAAAATCCCATTAAAAATCTATAAAAATCAATATTTTTATAGAATATTTCATATTATTTTCGAAAATTCATGAAACATTAAAGCTCAGAAAAATCGCATTTATGGCATATTTTGACGTTTTAGGGTTTGATGCTTTCTGCAAAACTCATTTTTAGCTAAAATACTTAATTTCACCTTTAAATAGAATTTCTACTGCAATTGAAATTTATGAAAAGTAAGCAAAATTTTATGATTTTTTAGGAAGCTTACTCATAGGTATATTTTATCTAAAAATAGTTTTCAGAAAATTGAAAATGCTTGAATCGTCAAAAATGCAATAAAATAACGTTTTATAGCATTTTTAATTTTATAAATTATTTAATATTTTTAAAAATCCCATTAAAAATCTATAAAATCAATATTTTATAGAATATTTCATATTATTTCGAAAATACATGAAACATTAAAAGCTCAGAAAAATGTAAATTTTTTTTTTTTTTTTTTTTTTTTTTTTTTTTTTTTTTGGGGGGGGGGGGAAAAGTAAGCAAAATTTCATTTTTAGCTAAAATACTTAATTTTCACACTTTTAAATAGAATTTCTACTGCAATTGAAATTTATGGGAAAGTAAGCAAAATTTTATGATTTTCTTTTAGGAAGCTTACTTATAGGTATATTTTATCTAAAAAAATAGTTTTCAGAAAATCCTTGAAAATGCCTTGAATCGTCAAAAATGCAATAAAATAACGTTTTATAGCATTTTGAATTTTATAAATTATTTACATATTTTAAAAATCCCATGAAAAATCTATAAAAATCAATATTTTATAGAATATTTCATATTATTTTCGAAAAATACATGAAACATTAAAAGCTCAGAAAAATGTGCTAAAATCGTATTTTATTGCATATTTCGACGTTTTAGAGCGGTTTGAGTGCTTTTCTGGCAAAACTCATTTTAGCTAAAATACTAAGATTTTCACACTTTTAAATAGAATTTCTACTGCAATTGAAATTTATGGGAAAAGTAAGCAAAATTTTATGATTTTCTTTCAGGAAGCTTACTCATAGGTATATTTTATCTAAAAAAATAGTTTTTCAGAAAATCCTGAAAATCCTTGAATCGTCAAAAATGCAATAAAATATCGTTTTATAGCATTTTTGAATATTTATAAATTATTTACATATTTTTAAAAATCCCATTAAAAATCTATAACTTACTCTGGTATATTTTATCTAAAATAGTTTTCAAAAATCCTTGAAAATGCTTAATCGTCAAAAATGCAAAAAATAAGTTTATACATTTTGAATATTTATAAATTATTTACATATTTTAAAAATCCCATTAAAAATCTATAAAAATCAATATTTTTAAGAATATTTCATATTATTTTCGAAAAATCATGAAACATTAAAAGCTCTGAAAAATCATTTTATGCATATTTCGACGTTTTAAGGGTTGATGCTTTCTCAAAATCATTTAACTAAATACTTACATTTTCACACTTTTAAATAAATTTTCTGAATTGAAATTTATGAAAATAGCAAAATTTTATGATTTTCTTAGGATACCATAGTATATTTTATCTAAAAATAGTTTTCAAAAACCTGAAAATGCTTAAACGTCAAAATGCAATAAAATAAGTTTTATAGCATTTTTAATATTTAATTATTTACATATTTTTAAAAATTTCATTAAAAATCTATAAAAATCAATATTTTATAGAATATTTATATTATTTTCGAAAAATACATAAACATTAAAAAGCTCAGAAAAAGTGCTAAAATGTATTTTTTGCATATTTCGACGTTTTAGAGGTTTGAGTGCTTTTCTGGAAACTCATTTTAGCTAAAATACTTAATTTTACACTTTTAAATAAATTTCTACTGAATTGAAATTTATGGAAAATAAGCAAAATTTAGATTTTCTTTAGGAAGCTTACTCATAGGTATATTTTATCTAAAAAATATTTTTCAGAAAACCTGAAAAGGCCTTGAATCGTCAAAAATGCAATAAAATAGTTTTATAGCATTTTTGAATATTTTAATTATTTACATATTTTTAAAAATCCCATTAAAAATCTATAAAATCAATATTTTATAGAATATTTCATATTATTTTCGAAAATACAGAAACATAAAAGCTCAGAAAATGTGCTAAAATCGATTTTTTGCATATTTCGACGTTTTAGAGCGGTTTGAGTGCTTTTCTGGCAAACTCATTTTTAGCTAAAATACTTAATTTCCATTTTAAATAGAATTCTACTGCAATTGAAATTTATGGGAAAAGTAAGAAAATTTTATGATTTTCTTTAGGAAGCTTACTCATAGGTATATTTTATCTAAAAATAGTTTTCAAAAATCCTTGAAAATGCCTTGAATCGTCAAAAATGCATAAAATAACGTTTTATAGCATTTTAATTTTATAAATTATTTACATATTTTTAAAAAATCCCATTAAAAATCTATAAAAATCAATATTTTTATAGAATATTTCATATTATTTTCGAAAAATACATGAAACATTAAAAGCTCAGAAAAAGTGCTAAATCGTATTAATTTTCTACAATCATTTAGCTTTTATTTTCACTTAAATAAATTTCATCAATTAATTTATGAAATAAGAATTTTATGATTTTCTTAGGAAGTACATGTATATTTTATTAAAAATAGTTTTCAGAAAATCTTGAAATGCTTAATCGTCAAAAATGCAATAAAATAAGTTTTATAGCATTTTATTTTATAAATTATTTACATATTTTTAAAAATCCCATTAAAAATCTTAAAATCAATATTTTATAAATATTTCATATTATTTCGAAAATACATGAAACATTAAAAAGCTCAGAAAATGAATCGATTTTATTGCATATTTCGACGTTTTAGAGCGGTTTGAGTGCTTTTCTGGAAAACTCATTTAGCTAAATATTACATTTTCACATTTTAAATTGAATTTACTGAATTGAAATTTATGGAAAAGTAGCAAAATTTTATGATTTTTTAGAAGTTACTATAGGTATATTTTATCTAAAAATAGTTTTCAGAAAATCAAATTCCTTGAATCGTCAAAATGCAATAAAATAATTTATAGCATTTTAATTTTATAAATTATTTACATATTTTTAAAAATCCCATAAAATCTATAAAATCAATATTTTATAGAATATTTATATTATTTCGAAAATACATGAAAATTAAAAGCTAGAAAATGCAAATCTATTTATGCATATTTCGACGTTTTAGAGCGTTGAGTTTTCGGCAAAACTCATTTTTAGCTAAATACTTGATTTTCACACTTTTAAAAGAATTTCTACTGCATGAAATTTATGAAATGTGCAAAATTTATGATTTTCTTTAGAGCTTACTATGGTATATTTTATTAAAAATAGTTTTCAAAAATCTTGAAAATCTTGAATCAAAAATCAATAAAATAACGTTTTATAGCATTTTAATTTTATAAATTATTTACATATTTTAAAAATCCCATTAAAAATCTATAAAAATCAATATTTTATAGAATATTTCATATTATTTTCGAAAATACATGAAACATTAAAAGCTAGAAAATGTCAAATCGATTTTATTGCATATTTCGACGTTTTAGAGGGTTTGAGTGCTTTTCTGCAAAACTCATTTTTTAGCTAAAATACTTAGATTTTCACACTTTTAAATAGAATTTCTACTGCAATTGAAATTTATGGGAAAGGGGGGGGGGGGGGGGGGGGGGGGGGGGGGGGGGGGGGGGGGGGGGGGGGGGGGGGGGGGGCTAAGCTAAAATTATGATTTTAGATATTTCACGTTTTAAGGTTGTTTTTGAAAATATTTTAGATAAAATCTTAATTTCACATTTTAAAAATTCATAATTAATTTATAGATTTTGAAATTTATATTTTTAAATTTAAATCCCATTAAAAATCTATAAAAACAATATTTTTAAAAATATTTAATTTTTCGAAAAATGAAAAATAAAGTAAAATTTTTATTTTATTATTTACGTTTTAAACGTTTGATCTTCTGCAAAATCATTTTTATAAATATTTATTATTTTAAAAAATTACTGCAATTAAATTTATGGAAAGTATTTTATGATTTTCGGTTTTAGAGGGTTATTTTTCTGAAAATATTTTTAGCTAAAAATTATTTTCAATTTTAAATAAATCGAATTAAATTTTAAATAAAAAATTTTATATTTTCTTTTAGAATACCATAGTAATTTTATAAAAATAGTTTTTAGAAAATCTTAAAATTTTGAATCGTAAAAATGCAAAAAATAAGTTATAGCATTTTATTTTTAAATTTTTACTATTTTTAAATCCATAAAAATTATAAAAATCAATTTTATAATATTTCATATTATTTTCGAAAAATCATGAAATATTAAAAAGCTAGAAAATTGCTAAATGATTTTATTGATATTTCGACGTTTAAGGTTATGTGCTTTTCTGACAAAACTCATTTTTAGCTAAAATACTTAATTTTCACACTTTTAAATAGAATTTCTACTGCAATTGAAATTTATGGGAAAAGTAAGCAAAATTTATGATTTTCTTTTGGAAGCTTACTCATAGGTATATTTTATCTAAAAATAGTTTTTCAGAAAATCCTGAAAATGCTTTAATCGTCAAAAATGCAATAAAATAACGTTTTATAGCATTTTTAATTTTATAAATTATTTACATATTTTTAAAAATCCCATTAAAAATCTATAAAAATCAATATTTTTATAGAATATTTCATATTATTTTCGAAAAATCATGAAACATTAAAAGCTCAGAAAAATCGCATTTTATGGCATATTTCGACGTTTTAGAGCGGTTTGATGCTTTTCTGGCAAAACTCATTTTAGCTAAAATACTTAGATTTTCACACTTTTAAATAGAATTTCTACTGCAATTGAAATTTATGGGAAAAGTAAGCAAAATTTTATGATTTTCTTTAGGAAGCTTACTCAAGGTATATTTTATCTAAAAAATAGTTTTTCAGAAAATCCTTGAAAATGCCTTGAATCGTCAAAAATGCAATAAAATAACGTTTTATAGCATTTTGAATATTTATAAATTATTTACATATTTTTAAAAAATCCATAAAAATCTATAAAAATCAATATTTTATAGAATATTTCATATTATTTTCGAAAATACATGAAACATTAAAAAGCTCAGAAAAATGTGCTAAAATCGTATTTTATTGCATATTTCGACGTTTTAGAGCGGTTTGAGTGCTTTTCTAAAACTCATTTTTAGCTAAAATATTGATTTTCACACTTTTAAATAGAATTTCTACTGCAATTGAAATTTATGGAAAAGTAAGCAAATTTTATGATTTTCTTTGGAAGCTTACTATAGGTATATTTTATCTAAAAAGTTTTCAGAAAATCCTGAAAATGCTTGAATCGTCAAAATGAATAAAATAACGTTTTATAGCATTTTTAATTTTATAATTATTTAATATTTTTAAAAATCCATTAAAATCTATAAAAATCAATATTTTTATAGAATATTTCATATTATTTTCGAAAAATCATGAAACATTAAAAGCTCGAAAAAATCGTATTTATTGCATATTTCGACGTTTTAGAGCGGTTTGATGCTTTTCTGGCAAAACTCATTTTAGCTAAAATATGATTTTCCACTTTTAAATAAATTTCTCTGCAATTGAAATTTATGGAAAAGTAAGCAAAATTTTATGATTTTCTTTAGAAGCTTACTCATAGGTATATTTTATCTAAAAATAGTTTTTCAGAAAATCCTTGAAAATGCCTTAATCGTCAAAAATGCAATAAAATAACGTTTTATAGCATTTTTAATATTTATAAATTATTACATATTTTTAAAAAATCCCATTAAAAATCTATAAAAATCAATATTTTTATAGAATATTTCATATTATTTTCGAAAAATACATGAAACATTAAAACTAGAAAAATGTGTAAAATCGTATTTTATTGCATATTTCGACGTTTTAGAGCGGTTTGAGTGCTTTTCTGGCAAAACTCATTTTTTAGCTAAAATACTTACATTTTCACACTTTTAAATAGAATTTCTACTGCAATTGAAATTTATGGGAAAAGTAAGCAAAATTTTATGATTTTCTTTTAGGAAGCTTACTTATAGGTATATTTTATCTAAAAAATAGTTTTTCAGAAAATCCTTGAAAATGCCTTGAATCGTCAAAAAATGCAATAAAATAACGTTTTATAGCATTTTTAATTTTATAAATTATTTACATATTTTTAAAAAATCCCATTAAAAATCTATAAAAATCAATATTTTTATAGAATATTTCATATTATTTTCGAAAAATACATGAAACATTAAAAAGCTCAGAAAAATGTGCTAAAATCGTATTTTATTGCATATTTCGACGTTTTAGAGCGGTTTGAGTGCTTTCTGGCAAAAGTCATTTTTTTAGCTAAAATACTTAGATTTTCACACTTTTAAATAGAATTTCTACTGCAATTGAAATTTATGGGAAAAGTAAGCAAAATTTTATGATTTTCTTTATTGAAGCTTACTCATTGGTATATTTCTAAAAATAGTTTTTCAGAAAATCCTTGAAAATGCCTTGAATCGTCAAAAATGCAATAAAATAACGTTTTATAGCATTTTTGAATATTTATAAATTATTTACATATTTTTAAAAAATCCCATTAAAAATCTATAAAAATCAATATTTTTATAGAATATTTCATATTATTTTCGAAAAATACATGAAACATAAAAAGCTCAGAAAAATGTGCTAAAATCGTATTTTATTGCATTTTTCGACGTTTTAGAGCGGTTTGAGTGCTTTTCTGGCAAAACTCCATTTTTAGCTAAAATACTTAGATTTTCACACTTTTAAATAGAATTTCTACTGCAATTGAAATTTATGGGAAAAGTAAGCAAAATTTTATGATTTTCTTTTAGGAAGCTTACTCATAGGTATATTTTATCTAAAAAATAGTTTTTCAGAAAATCCTGAAAATGCCTTGAATCGTCAAAAATGCAATAAAATAAGTTTTATAGCATTTTTAATTTTATATAATTATTTACATATTTTTAAAAATCCCATTAAAAATCTATAAAATCAATATTTTTATAGAATATTTCATATTATTTTCGAAAAATCATGAAACATTAAAAACTCAGAAAAATGCATTATCTATTTATGATATTGATTTTAGGGTTTGTTTTCTAAATATTTTTAGAAAATCTTAATTTACTAAAATGCAAATAGTATAGCATTTTATTTTTAATTACTATTTAAATTAATCTAAAATATTTTTAAAATTAATTGAATCAAAATAAAAAATACATTTTTAATATTTATTTAAATTAATCTTAAAAACTATTTTATAAATATTATATTTTCAAAAAAATCATAATGAAATATGAAAAATTTTATGATTTTTTTTAGTTTTTCTGGAAATATTACTAAAATATTTTCAATTAAAAAATCTAATAATATAAAGTAAGCATTTATTTTTTTTAGAATTAAATATCTAAAAATATTTTTAAATATTAAATTTTCGAAACAAAAAAAAGTTAAAATTATTTATATTTATTTAATTTAAAATCTAAAATCATTTTTATAAATTTATTTATTTAAAAATACTTGAAATATGAAAAGAAAATATTTATATATTTAATCTATTAAATTATTTTAAAATCATATTTTTCAAAATTAATTTTAATTTAAAAATAGAAAATATAAAATAAATTTTAATTTTTAGCTTTTTAGTTTTAAAAATTTTTTGAAAATAATTACAAAAATTAATAAGTTTAAAAATTTATTTATTTTTAAATTTAATA